>MU177997.1:0-42577 GCA_016695465.1 Suillus americanus | reverse complement strand
ATTCTGCACAAAGGATTCCACACCTTCAATGCCTCAACAAGGTCCCCGATTTCGTCCGTACGCAAGTCCTAACCACCAGGTCAGCAAAGGCCGCTATATCACAAGTAATGACCCAAGAGGTTACATGTAAGCAGCACTCCTGCTATCCTGCCTCACACAGCGAGCCTCAACTACTTCTTAGTCCCGTATACGAATACCCGCTAAATGGTCAATGGATTATGATGGACATTGACGATGGTTATATTCTTTGGACCGGCATTTGGAAAGGTGAGAGATTCGCACTTACATGGTAATTCGATTGCTTACCCCTCCGCGATCTTAGCTCTCGGTAATTCAAAGGGTGAGTATGCCATGTCCCTCTGTCTGCAGCTTGTGTCTTACATGCAAGCAAGCCGACATTGTAAAAATGATCGATTCACAGCCTGACTTGGCCCCCGTTATCCGCCGTGTTCGGGGAGGATATTTAAAAATTCAAGGAACATGGATGCCTTACGAGGTGAGCATTCCCGCTTCCTATATACAGCAGTGCTCACTCCATATTTAGGTGGCCCTTCGGCTTTCACGACGGTAAGTTTGCGAGCTCCATAGCTAGGAGCAGCCTTTGATTTTTTTTATTCCAGAGTGGCTTGGCCAATCCGTGATGATCTAATACCTCTTTTCGGGTACGTCTTTTACACTCTTACCCTAGACTAGTAGCTCACTCATTTTTAATAGGCCCACATTCCCAAGCACATGCCTCTCCCCAGACCAACCAGGTTATGGTCAAGTGGTGTCCACTGCATCCGGGCGGAGGCGATCGCGCCGGAACAACCAAGTAGTCGCGCCTGCGCCACCTGTTCCTCGCGATTCGCAAACATCGTGGGCTATTCCCGCTGCAGGGCCAAGTGCTCATGCCAGTTCATCAGCGCATTATCTGCCCCCAGGACAGCCAGCTTCCCTTCCATCGATGATGTACAGAGACCCGTCATCTTACTCCCATCCGCACCCCATAAGTCCGCCCCTGCATATCTCCTCTTCTGCATCTCCCATTATGCGCGAGCGCTCCGCGCGGTCGCGATATTCTCCTTACCCTGCTCCACCTACTCGCAAATCTTCGGTTGCAACTAGTGACTCGGTTTCGCTAGATATTCCTTCGATTTCTCTGCAGGATATGCATCATGATAGTCGAAATGGCAAGTTCCCTGGAGACCAAATTGTATTACCTCCGATCCAACCGTTGGCTCCTCCAAAGCACCAAAGCACTACATCATATGCACTGCCTCCCATTTCTGCGCTCGAAGACTTGCGAGGGATTTCTACGTACGACTCTGCAGCGGTGTTGGAACGCTTGAAGATGGATGACGAATGCACCGCCGATGCCAGACACGAGGTTACTCAGTGGCCAAGGCAAAGATCAGTTTCTACATCACATCAGCGGTAATTATTTTTCGTACCTGCATCACTTGCAATAATGATGACCCTTCTTTATCAGAGCACCACAATCTTATCCGCCAAGTTCATGGCCGAAACACGGATCATCAGGCACACATCGCTCCTCCCTGGATGGGTCCTTCAGCGCAGAAACTTCAAGATCGTATCGAACGCCACATTCGCCGGAGCTCAGCATGAGTTATCATTCATCTCATGATGGAAGTTCCGTTGATGGCGCATCTCCTGTATCGCCTACAACACCACGTTCTGTAGAAGTCTCGTCGTATAAATCGAGACATATTGACCAGATGTCACCCGGGAAACAGCGCGCTCACGCGGGCTATGACACATCGCGGCTGCCATCGCCTCCTGATGCGCAGAGGTACAGCCGTAAGTCAGCTGCTGGGGTAGACCCCCGGCTGTCCGCTTGTCGCCATTCTTGCGATGATGACGAGGCTGAATCTGATTCGTCAGTACGAGGGCCACATCGTCCGTGGTAGTGTGTTTGATACCGATTCATTCATGGTTTTTCATTCCCTCATGGTCGTACATATTCACGTTCGTCCGCACTGTCGGCCTTAATCATCTTCCGTATTTGATTTTATACTGTCATGTTTGCTATCGTCGCATGGATTCAAGCTGCATTGATTTAGTTGTAATATACCAGGGTCACGTATAATAATTTACTTTGATAGGATACGCGGTTTTGGCCTCCCCTTCAACTTCCTTCAGTGTGAGCGAACCAAGATGAGTCAACTACTAGGTTTGGATACCACGTCCAATTCCAACGTAGGGTCTCGTGGAGCTGAACATTTTGATGTCGGAACATGAAGCATCTGTGAAGATGTTGAGGAAACCCTATCGGGACAATATCCGAACTGCTATGAAATAGACACGACAGAACCACGGGGTCGAGACGTCGACCTGGATGACACATCTTAATCTATCTTAATCTTATTCTCCACGATCACCTACATGAGTATTTAAATCCAAAAGAAGGAGACTGGGTGGTATCGAAGGAACGATATAAGATTCTTAAGTGACCGCATCGATGACAAAATGTAAGCGTGTAAGCGGCCGGGCTTTTCGCGGCTGTCAAATTTCAGCGCGTTGATATTGTCCGACGCAGGGCCCGTAGCCTGAGGTGGGAGCCTGAGTCCGGCGAGGCTGATACCGGACTGCTGGTTGCCCAGGAAAATGACACGGTTGCGGATTGGAATTCTAATAGACACATTGTCTGGCGGCCGAAGCGGGAGCACAGGGGCCTTAGTGGGGCAACTGTCTTCACAGGAGAGGGGACATAGATGCCGGGATCATGCGCAAGGGACATTTCAAAAGTATGGATTAGGAAAGTCGGTTTGACGTTGTGTCAGGGACTCGCGACTGCGGCGCGACAACAGTTAGGCAGTTCTGTGGCCTGAAGTGGATCGCCTGAGAAGACTGTTTAGAGCTTAGCAATATGTTCGATGCTGATTGATAAAAATATGACAGACCTAAGTTAGGAACGTTGAACATGCGTGAACCACGACTAAGATGTCTTGCTTCATTGGCTTCCCTCAGGGAGTCAGGGAGACCGGGCATAAATTGGCTGCGTGAAAGCAGTTCCCTGATTGTAATGTGGTGAGGAAGTGTGATCATATGCTTCGAGATGCACCACCTGCGCACGCGCACTCACGGACCATGGAAAGACGATTGTAGATCTGGATTCTGCGCCTCCGTATTAGTCGAGTCGGTTCTATTCTTGAACGGCTATAAATTCGATCATGCAGTGCAAAGCAAATGGACTAGACGAACCTCAAGATCAAATCCTAGATATGTAGTAGGTGTCAGCTCTGCTATGAGGGGTATCGGTTAGATACTGTATAAAATATATTGATAGTACCGGTTTTGTGTGGTCAGAAACACCCGTCAAACTGGATCTGAGAAAAGAGAGATCGATAGGAGTTTTCACATAATTGCCTCGCCCTTTAATTCGTATTTGAAGCTCAGTTGTGGTGCTATTGCAGCACTGGCGAACTTCTTAACTGTAGCTTGGCTATAGCTACTCAGTTAATATGCGACCATGAAACATTTCTAACAGCTTTACCAACAAACAAGCAATTGAGAACTGGGCGGAAGTTGCCGGCATGACTACCTGATGGCGCCAGATGAATGTCAGGGATTTGGCGATGGCGCAAGATGCAAATGTCTAGTGTACAATATAGCAATCATTGCCCCTTTCATTGGTCACTGAGTGAACACTGTAAGTAGAGAGACATGTGGCTATCTCAAAGGAGACAGTTGACATTGGCAGAAGGTATCACGCAGGATAAGAACGAAGGCAGCTAGATGAAGCAAGGTTGTGACAGACCGTGAAATCTATTGTCCGAATGTGTCATTCAGTCTTCCAGTTCTTGCAGAAGAGAAGGAATTAAAGCATGGCAATATTCAATTGCGATGGTTCCATGAGCTCTCTCCTTAGCTCTCAAAGTCGGGTTTTCGAAGCCCGGCGACAAGTTTATGTTAACTTTGTACCGTCGCTCGAGGTAGCACGCACAGATCGTTGTTCCAGGAATATGGATAGCACCGAATGAGGGCATCGGGGCAAGGTCCGATGTCTGGCAGGCCCCAGGACTTCAGTAGTGTCTACTGCAAGCAGTCTACATGCCCAAACGCACTTACACTTGGTGAGATTAGAATTTGGCGCCATGCGCGTCTGGAAGATGTAGGTACTGAGCCCGAAAATATTAAATGTGTGGGCTTAGCATCATACACATGGAATGCACGATGCACGTTTATACTTGAGCGTGCATTGCGCTGTTGAACGAACACGCCGGGAATTTCCGCACACGCGACAATATTACCATTTTTGGCGAGCGTCTGCTACTCATCGACCAAGGCATCAACACAGCACCTAGCTTTAACAAGACTCCCTTTTATCGGCTATCCAAGTTCTACCCATAGTGTCTGGACACTGGGATTTGGGCCAGCGTAGGTGTGGTCCATCTATATCAACGGAGCCAGAAGAAATTCCGCTTAGGTCACTCGCACCCTCGACCTTGAGTGGCCCGTCTCTTCAGGCATTTGCAATGAAATTCAGGTGTGCACTATTCTCAAATTAAAATAAACAGTTCTGTGATGCTCTGCCAGCTCGGCATTAAAGTTTAATGCTGTCGCAGATTGGCGGGAGGAATATATCGCGTATGTTTGATCCCTCATATCCAAACACAAACGCTCTTAATGTGTCTTGAAGCTATGATGTACTCAAGCGATACATTTATCAACTGGAGAAGCGACAACAACGGACCGGTGGTATAGAACCGTCCTATCATGACTTGGAGGCCAATGAACAGACAACCCTTGTCGACCACAGTGATACGTCTGACGCGGACAGCCTCTTTAAGCCACTACTCGACAGAGAGCTACAGAAGATTGTGATGTTTTATGAAGCGCAGGAAAAGGAGCTGCTGGGTGAACTCGCGGTGCTGGAGCAATCTATTACGCAGCAAGACGAGGCAGGGCTTGAGGCAGGACTCAACTATATGGATGAAGATGAAGAAGACGAAGAAGAAGATGAGGATGATGAACACAGCGTGTTAACTCGATCTGAAGACTACGACAAAGGGTCCCGACGCAGGCGCCGCAAATCGAGCTCCGTGGGATATAGAACGCGTTTTGCAGCAGGTCTGCTTTGCAATACCTTATCATGCACAGCTGACGCTGATTGAGCAGGTTCTATTCGCGAGGAGCCTCCGAATCGCCGCTTTAGTGTCTCTTCTAGCGAAGTGGGAGATCTAGATGCAAGTGTCCTATCCCTTGTTCCGCGCCCACGATCGGCCTCGCAAGTTGCATCTGGTTCGCATGGCGCAAGCGCTAGTATGTCTCCGATGGGGAGAGCTCGTAGCTTGGCTAGCCGGCTGAGGACTATGAAGGATAGCATAACCTCTGCTGGAGACACCATCTGGACCGCAAAGGGTAGCTATGCCTTGGATACCCGGTTACTCTTTAAGCGAAAAATTACCAACCTTTACGTTTCTTTATGCTCGCTGAGGTCTTATGTGGAGATCAATTACTCTGGTTTTCGCAAGATTCTAAAAAAGTGGGTTGGTTTTGTCTCGTGAGCGTAATATTTGTTGAAGGGTTTCTTCAGGTATGACAAAGTCGTGTATAGCGAAGTATCTAGCATTTCATCTTACCGCGTTTATTCATAGCTCATCATTACATTCAGCTTAAAGACCGTTACATGCACGAAGTTGTGGAGACCTCTGCACCATTTACAGAAGAGTCGAAGGCCAGAATATCGGATGCCATCGCCCGACTCATCGATCTCTATGCCAAATGTGTGACAAATGGAGACAAGCCAGCAGCGCAGCAGCAGCTGAAGCTGTATCAGCGCGAAAACATTGCATGGGAGCGGGATACAGTCTGGCGTCAAATGATCGGCCAGCAGCGACACGGTACGATCAATGGATTAGGTGCTTTCGTGGGCGCTACGTTGGTACAACAGGAAGAAAGTAGCCTTATTGATGTCCGGACTCCTCTCGGAAATCTAAAGTTGACAAAGAAGAGGGTGTCGCTCACTGTTGCTCTAGTTGTTTTCATCGCTTTATTGAAGATGGACATCGTCGCTGGTGAAGAGGCCAATAAGTGTTTTGCCGTACTTGTATTCAGCACCATACTGTGGGCGACGGAGGTACGCAATGTTCTCTGGCTTCTGCTTGTCACTTATCTTCGTATCTTAGGCAATACCCTTGTTCGTGACATCAATTTGCGTCCCCCTCCTGTTAGTATGCTTACGGGTCATACGTGATGACAATGACACTGCCTTGTCTACGCCTGATGCAACGAAGTAAGTTGTTCGAAATCACCCTCCTCGGAAATACTGAGTACATGATCCAGGTATATATTCTCCGTTATGTTCTCGCCTACGATCATGCTTCTGATCGGAGGATTCACAATTTCTTCGGCCCTGAGCAAAACCAACATTGATCGGATTTTAATCACGAGAGTCCTGAGCTTCGCAGGTACAAGGCCCAGTTCCGTGCTTCTTGCCTTCATGGGTGTCTCCTGTTTTGCGAGTATGTGGATCAGGTAGGTCACATCTATTCCCGTTAATCACGTGTTACCAACGTGTTTCAGTAATGTTGCAGCTCCAACACTGTGCTTCACTCTCATCCGAGTAAATGATACGCGTTCCACGTCCGCAGCAACAATTATCTAATTTTTATTATCTTCAGCCGATCCTGAGAACATTGCCCCCTGGTTCGGCGTTTGCGCCAGCGCTAATAGTTTGTTATCTATCATATGCGAGATCAACCACTCATGACCCCTGCAGCTCGCCATTGCCTTGGCTGCCAACATAGGTGGTCAGAGCTCCCCGATATCGTCCCCACAAAATCTCATCGCTCTCGCGGCAATGGATCCTAAACTCGATTGGGCGAATTGGTTTGCTGTGGCACTTCCGGTGTCTATAATCTCCATTTTGCTTATCTGGTTGCTATTGCTTGTGATGTACCGCCCTGCCCGTTCGCCTGACGGAGAAGGAGAGATTGAGATACGGACTATCCGCCCAACAAGGGAATCCTTCACCCTCAAGCAGTGTTGGGTTACGTTCGTCTGCTTATTCACGATTACCCTCTGGTGTTTTGAGCACAAAATCGAGGGCCTTGTTGGAGACATGGGTATTATTGCTATCGTTCCGATCATCGCCTTTTTTGCCACTGGTGTGCTGAAAAAGGTGCGTGGAGAATAGATTAGCGATATTCATACTAACCCACGTGTTCTCAAGGATGACTTTGAACAATTCGCTTGGACAATTGTTTTCCTCGCAATGGGCGGAATCGCTCTTGGCAAGGGTGTTACTTCTAGTGGCTTGATGGTGACTATGGATGGGATGATTCATCGCCTGCTCAAGGGTCTCTCCTTGTACACTGTCGTTCTTGTCCTCTCCCCAGTCGTTTTGGTTTGTGATTACCTATTGTGGTGTTCGCAATTTACTCAAACTTTTTCCAGATCGTATCAACATTTATCAGTCATACAATTGCAAGCGTGCTACTGGTTCCCATTGCGAAAGAGGTTGGACAAAGCCTACCCGGCGAACATGCAAATCTGCTCATTTTTATGACTGGTCTTCTCTGCTCTGTTGGAATGGGCATGCCTGTTTCCGGGTTTCCTAATCAAACTGCGTATGTCCATCACACGATCAATGCGAGTCGAACCTGACGCATTCTGAATGACCAGCGCGACTCAAGAGGATGAGCTCGGACGTCTTTATCTCTCTAATATGGACTTCTTGAAGAATGGCGTGCCCGCTAGTATCATCGCCACCCTCGTACGTGGTATATCTTATAATTCAACACACATGCTTACTCGGCAATTCACATTTAGGTCGTTGCTACCGTTGGGTTCGTTCTCATGATAGCCATAGGGTATGTTCTCGTTGTTGACAACTTGAGCGACTGTTAATCCTTATTTCATGACTTGTTCAACTTTAGACTCTGATTAATCCTTGGACCATCACCACACACATGCACGAAGTTCAGGTAATAAACTGGGGTTCCTAATTGGGAGATACCCTGCGTGTATCATACCTTGCTATATAATATACAGCTGCAGAATACTGATTGAATTTTCAATATCATGTCTGGTAGACTTTACTTCCTATTCAACTGGCGTTCTGACAAACAACACCGCATATCAGACGAACGACAAGAGGCCCAGGCCAGTGTAGAGGGCGGGATACATACCGTTAACACAACAAACCACCTTCTCAAGGTACGACTGTGAAAGAATTGCGCGGATGGTGTAAGTTCATGAACATATTCTGCTCTCCCACTGTTCCCAATGCATTTGATCCAACACATAGCCGCGGGATGCGCCTGGAGTCTGAACAGTCAGGTACGGAACTCCTCTGTAAGTGCGAGATGGGGTTGTTGTTATCACACCGCGGTATTTGATTTCGATATATGCTGCCGAGCCCCCTGCTGCGTTTCCTGAGTAGTTTTCCATCAGACAAAGGTCCGACACATTGGCATCAGTGAAATGGAAATCAAGGTCAAGGCGAAAGTAATTAACATAAAACCAATTACCAAAGCATAGCAACCAAACTCGCCGTCATGATCAAACAAACTGCGCATGCTGGCATATGGCCTAGATTATAGTGTTCCCGTGTCTGTAAGAGCACATGGACTTCATGCGCTCCGTGCGGTGAAGAAGTTTGAAGTCCTCACGCCCGGTTCAAGCTTTCAACAGGTAGGCATTGAAGTCGGCGGGATTAGTCCACCATATTCTACCATGATCCCGGGCCACAGCACCTTCCACATGTTCTAGAGATAAAGTTTCGATATCACTCAAGTTGACTTGTCCGTATGCGCCTTCAACGGCATCAAGTCGCACGCCCTGTTATGCAGTTATTCCATGAAGAAACTCCAAGTCGGTAAGGAAATCGGGAGCCGAGACTGCGAAGCTACGCGGAAGGGGAATGCGGGATGTGAAGCAGTTTTTATACAATTCACATGTCCAAGTTGTAGTCTCCAAAATGTCGGAAATCGAAGTCCATCTTCCACTCAGACTCGGATGTTCTCCTTATGCTCGGAGTTTTGAAAGTCATGCGCTGATGGAGGATATCAAGACATGAGAAGTATGCCTGGTAGGGGCCCTGCATCGTATATACTTACTAGACGATGACCAATTGCGTTGGAAATAGCTGGCTCACAGCACACGAGAGGGAGAAGGGGGGTGAGATTGCAAGCATAATACCGCAATGGCCTTCATAATAGGAACGACTCTAGCCCCAGGTAAGTTAGCTATATCATGGGATGTAAACATGAATAACGCACTTGAGTTGTAATGGGTTCTATGTCATCCCAGCAGACTACGATCTTGAATAGGACTACCGTGCTTGGTGGTTAGATGGTTTTACTTTTGAGCCGCCACCGCTATGTTTAATTCGACCTAGCCGGTGCTGGATATACGACACATTCAATAACAACTAGATCGAATTGAACAGCAAACCCAGTACTTCGTTTGCACTGAGCCTCAGGCTGACGACTGGCATGATTATTTACATCACTGCTCGAAAATCACTTACTGCGTGCCAGTGTCTTTGTTGATATCATACGTCATATGTTGCCTCTCTCGCCTGGTTTGTGATTTCACTTGTGAGGAATTTGATGTGCTGAGCTTGCTGCTTCAGGGATGAGCGTACATGCCCGGGCCAGGCCGTATCATATGCCAGCCTGAGGATTCCTGGGTCTTTCGCGTCGTCGTTCCAGCCCCTAGTATCGATTGTTGTCATCATTTCTGCCTATGGGTCTTCGCTGATTGCAAAGTAGCTGAACTCTGAAGAAATTAATGGCAGTAGTGATTTTTACGGTACCGGGCTTTAGACTTTAGGAAGTCATCAATTGATGAATTTGAAGAAATCTCACGTTTATTTGTGGGGAATTTGCATGGAATTTGTTCAGACACCGTCGTCGTCGTCGTCCATGATGACGAACACGACTATGTCTTCTAGTCCGCCGACAGCGCCAATGCCGAGCAGGAAGCACCCTACAATCCTGCCAAATGCACATCCGTATGCAATCAAAACGACGTCCTCTGCTGTTCTTTCACGTTCGAACTCGTCACCGCATTCATCGCCCTCAGTCAAACACCTTTATGTTCCTCCATCGCCAACTCGCCCGAGGCATCGTCACACGTCTTCCTTTTCGTTTGTTGAAGGCGTGAGCGTCAATGAAATTCCTCGACCTTCTCCGTTGCCTGTTCCCCCTTCCTTTCATTCCGTCTCTCCAACACGTGCATCTTTCTCTCTCAGTGATAATACAACACCTTCCCGCAGACTGAGGCGTGCAGATACGCTACCATCCTCTGCAAATTTACCTACTCTTAATGACAGTGCTGTTACGGAGGACAATAAACTACCTCGCAACCCCAAGCACTGGTCCACTGACGACCTCGCTTCACATCTTACCACTTCACTCCGGGCGGAAAGCGCGTTGAGTACCGAAGATCAGGGCCATCTCCTTCGTGTGATCAAAGAACAAACTATTACCGGTAGAAGTTTCTTGAGATTAACCGATACTGACCTCGCCAGGTAAGTTGTATGTTCATACCATTGAGTGTTCAAAGGATCATCTGACGACTATCGTGTGTTTCTAGCCTGTCTTTGACACCCGGTCAGCGACTTCATTTGCTCGAGGCTTCCCGCGCCTTGCGTGCAGATGTTCTCCGCGGTCGCATATGGGTGGACTCATACCACTCTAAAGATATATCTTCGCACTCAAAGGATGTTTGTACCCGATCCACACGCGGCTCGAATTCGCCTTTCAACTGTGATCTGTACAATTTCTCCACTTCATCGGTGGATTTAATCCTCCCGCCATCTGCCTCCATAGGAGCTGAGGGAGACCTTCCGCCATCCCCAGCCGTAACCTTGAATCGCTCCAACTCTGTTTCAGACTCTTCCGCGCAGAGGTATAGAGACCTTGCACGTATGCGAGTTAGGAGACGTGGACAGGTCAAGGGTCTTGTTGACACTTGGGAGCGTGAAAGAGGTGCCGTCAGCGGGAGCGAAGGCTCTATGAGTGGCAGTGATATCGATAGTGACAGTGACATTCCGTCCGCTGAGTCACCCCTCCCGTCTGGCCTCTCAAATTCGACGATCAGCCTAACCAACCAGCCACCTCCACCATACACATCGCTCAAGGAGATTGAGGACGAGCCGACCATTGAGGAGCTCCTGACATCCTCTGGCTCTATAAAAGGAGCACGCGCTTGGGAAGTGGACTACGAGCTGGGAGAGACCGTAAAGAGGATCCCCACTAGTACGCCTGCCCATTTGTCGTTGGCATCTACACCTCCGAGGGTGGCCGCGGCGGTCGAAATTAATGCTGACTCAAACGAGTCTTCAGTAGAATTCAACCTCAACAAGTTCAGTGACCTCAGAAACGGCCGAGCTAATACTCAGAAGCGAATCGTGACCGCGATATTTACCGGAAGTTCTGATAAGATGGACAGTGTGTCGGACAGCATACCTGTGGACGATGTACCTCAGGCCAACTTACATCCAGGGGAGGTTGTGAACATTCTTGATGCAGCAGAGCTTGAGGTTACTGCAGTCGGGTCAGCTGAAGGCGTCTCTCTTGTGCCTGACCAAGTTGCAGCACCTTCCGATGATGATAACGTCATTGCAGTACTTGAAGTCTCCATCGCGTCCACTCGAGCGCAGCTTGAAGCATTTCGAGCACGTCTGGAGGTCGTCGAAGCACAAGTTGCGGCCCAGGAAGCTGTTACCCACGCTTACCTTCGTCCTGAAGAAGCTCGACAGCCGCTCAATGAACATCAGCCCATAGACCACTCTTGTATTCCTGATCCGTTCCCTGCTCCGGACGACATCGTCTTCTCCGGTCATCATCTTGGTTTGAGATCATTTGCGCGCTCGATCGTTGCTCGCACATTGGGATGGTTGTATCCCTACTCTCATCCTGGTGCACACCCTCGTCCAGAAGTAAAGGCTACGCATTCTCAAGGACTGAGCGTTTCCCTCGTGCGACCGCGCATTTTACCTGAGTTTCGGCTATCCTACTTGATCGTGTTCTCTTTCGTGCTTTGTGCAGCCCTTTTGCGCAAAGTAGGAAAAACAATGCGGAGGCGTTAATTCCAGTACATATCCAGTCGACCCTCTACGGAACATCGATATTCTTGATGTGTTGACCCTTGCTCTGCTCCAAACAGTTGTATTCGTATGTCATCGCAGTACCGTATCTAACCTTCATCTTGCTTTTTGTTTGTACTTGTTTTACTTCCCTCTCGTGACTTGTCTTGCACCAGCCCCCAGCCTCCCATCGCACTCTACCTTTACGATTGATCATGACCATTCACGACCATTCACGGCTACGTTCTCTGCGCCAATACATATGTATGTTCAAAAGCCCAAATAGCACCGAGCAGTACCTTCAGAACTGTTTCTTTGGAGTGCGAGGGTATTCACAAGGCTCGCGGTATCCAAGCTTCAAGCATTGATTGGATGTCCTTTGTTGAAGTGTGTAAATACTACATTTGCTAGTTTGGACAAGGTGAATAACGTTCTCAACCATGAGGCGTGTACTAGGCATGCACCGTATGGCAAGAGCCTCATCACCAACTTTTAAATTCAGTTCCCTTCCTGGTGTCACCTTCAACAAAGTACACCAGTGGCTGTTAAAAGAATCAAAATTTGTGCAAGAAGTTTGCGCGTTAAGTTATGAGTCGACTTATGCCGTTCGGATGCTCTGACACTTCAGTGATAGATGACCAGAAGACAGGCCATACAGAAATATTTGGGCTACGTCGTACTCCAAGAACAGCTTGAGATTCTTCTCGATATCTTTCGACAAGGTGCTGGAGAAGCTCCTAGTACAAACGGCTCCCTTGTCTATTCGAGTTGACCGTTTCTGGAGTCTGCAGAGCTTGGCGTTACCTTGCCCTCTCCTCACCGAAATGTTGAACCAACGTATGCATCACATCCAAGATACCACCGAAACATCTCTCCAGATACCTTATACGCTCATCAGATCACCCCATTGCCGTCACATTTTGTCATCGGCCATCTATTAAACGCCGCCGAATCCATCTGTCGAGCGAGGCGTTTCTTCCTAGCGTTCTTGACATCCTTTATGCCAAGGCTTGGCGGCTACGCAGCCTGAGAGCTTGGAATATCTCTGACTCGGCTCTTTTGACAATCTTATCAAGGCTCGTTGATGCATTTGCTCCTTCCCTCACAGAAGTTTCAATCAAAGGAAATTCGACGCTCAGGCTCAAGCAGGCGTTCTATTGGACCAATAGTAGACGTGAAGTCCCGTTCCTAATAATCATTGTCCTCGTTGGAAATAGATTACTTCAACATACAAACGAACACTATGCCTTCGGGTTGGTTCTTCAGCTTGTGCTCGCTGAAGTCCTTGACACTGCGACAAGACGACTTGTAATATCGCTTGAGACCGGCGGGCGCGGCGGTGCCGCTCCTGCTAAGTGGCGAGGACCTGTGGCTCCTTTTGCTATCGGCCAATGCACTGGAACACCTCGCGTTTTATGGTCCAGTTGTTGCCTGTGGCGATGAAGAGAATGGCAGTATCTTCTTACGGACGCTAATGATCCATTGCGAAACGCCCTATTTCCGACATCGTTTTAGTCTCTTCTCCGCCTTACATGCACCACTTCTCGAACACCTCGAGATTCTATCGCATGACAATGTGGACGAGGAGATTGGGGTAGAGGATCTGACACAACGCTTCTTCCGGAGTCAAGGGGAGCCAAAATTCCCACTCGTGAAACGACTCCGGCTGCATGATAGCACAGCTGAAGGATGGCTAGACGGAGCGGATGTGGTGCATATCTCATCTGCGTTACTGAGTCCGGCGATACCCAACACCGACACCAAACGTGGGACTCTGGCACCTGGTGCTTGGCTTCGTGTCAAGACTATCTTGTTGGACGGCTTGACACTGGTGTCGTGGAAACGATGCGTAGGACCTCCCAGACGGTGGATGCGTGTCTGGGGACATGAAGGTCCGCTCGTCACAATACTGAACTTTTGTCCAGGCGAGATTGTCGATAGGGCACCTATGGGTTGTCAAACTGCCGATGTCAATACCCATGTGATCAACTTGAAAATGCTACAGATAGGGAGGTGGTGCTTATAAGTTAGCAGCGGAAAAAGATAACTGGTAGTTAGATAGGCGTCGTGCTCCCAATACCAGATGACAGTGTAAAGACACATAGCCGCGAACATTCACATTTTCGAACTCGTCAACTATCGATATCAGCCGTACCCACGCTGTTTACTAGCTCAGAACGTTAGATGAACTTGCTTATAGGTCATGTCATGTGGCTGTTTAACAACAAAATTTTCGATTGATGAGCGAGCGAGCGCGTGGACTATCACTATTAACTGTACGTGCAGAAGCACACTCACCGTGTGCGACGCGGCGTAACTCCCTGGTAGCGAAAGTGACGGTTCCTGACATGTACTACATGCCACGCATTCAACCATCCGTTACGTTCATCGTGTCATCCTAGAATATTGGTTTGTTGGGAGAATTTTATAGGCTGATATAGTGCTCATGGAAAGAGGACATGAAGGTGAGTTGAAAGTTGACAATCGTGCAGTCCTTTCCTCCACTTACTCAAAAGTTAAAACACGGAAGAGAAAACGCTGAGACTTCAAATTGACACTCGAAGTAGCGAACCAAGGTAGAATGAGCAACTACGAGTCGACGCTTTGTTAACAGCTCTTGTTCAGAGATATACGAGCGAGGAACAAGAGCAAGATCTTGCAGGTATGTATATGATTGTCCAGTCTTACAACAGCGACACAGCCTTGTACATCTCACGGCTCAGTCGCCCAGTGAAAGCGTCCAGGTTACATGCGTATCGTCTATGGTTAGGACATCGGTACTCTAACACGTTTTGCCACTGGCAGCCTATCCATGCAACCCGTAAATTGCAATGGCATGATATCATATATTTCTCTTGGGAAAACCAAGTATCATAGTACGAAATAAGGAGGTCGAACCCAAAGATCCCAACCACTTTAACATTTTGAAGAGTTGATGAAGAAATGAAAATGTGACTTGGCTGTGTTGGCCTATTTGGGGGCACATTGGACAATCATGTCGAGTGTTACCCCTAACCTCTCTTGCTGACGATACATATAACCATTGCCATCAGCTTGAGGATAGGTAGGTTCATCATTCCTGTGATGAGTCTTTATCTCACTAAGATTTCGCAGCCACGAGTAATCCATGGCGCGAAATGTGAAAAGGAGAATGTCGCAGAGCTCCTTTTCATCGCTCCCTGCAGAGATGGTGTCCAGCATTCTCAAGGCTGTTCTGGAAGACATCGTCCAAGATGATATGATGAGAACCCCTGAAGCAGAGCACCAAATACTGGCCGGTGGCCTGCCGTTCCCTCTCACCATGGCGTTGGTCTGCAGACTTTGGCGAGATATCGTGTCTTCTACCCCTGAGCTGTGGACTCGGATCTTTTGGATAATAAGCGTACCCGAGGAGGAGGGCTGCCATCGTATAAACTCACAGCTGGAGAAGTCGGGCAACTATCCTGTCCATTTGACCATAATCAACTCGTGGAGTCACCACCGTGGAATTCGTGTTATTTTGCACCACATTGCACCGCATCTTCAACGACTCAAGAGCCTTAGAATGGCTAACTTCTACGAGGCACACTACCAACCAACCTTGGACACGCTAACAGGATATGCGCCCCAGCTTGAGAGTTTACAATTGACAGATGGAAAACATATCCATCATTGCACCGACTTTAAATCACGTTTGAAACTCGACTGTCCCGCTCTCAGGATCTTTCACGCCGACATAATTGTAGCTTGCAACCTCGACCGCCAGTGGTTGAAGAACAACTTGGCACATGTCGAGTTCGTGACCATTTCATGCGGATCTAGTCAGGTCCGTACCGCGAAAGCAATGATGCTTTCTCGAGCGCTGGAAGCAGTTCCACGCCGAATACCTTGCCTCACCCTTGATAACCTGCAATCGTCAAATTCAAGTCTGGCCTCCACAAATCAAGCTGGCATCAAAATCGGGGCAGAGCAAGTGATCCTGCACACAAGCATTGACGCTTTGGCTGCCATCGATGACGATTGCCAGACCATCATTATCAAGAAATGTGATTCTGTCCATGATCTTCAAAGCATATCGCTACCTTCTTCATCAAGATCACTGGAGTTGGATGGGTGCGATAGCAAAGAACCGCGGCGAGTACCCGATACTCGTACGTGGGACGGCGATACAGTCACCATCACGAACAGTTACTCCTCCTGCATAGAGATCATCCTACACCTCCTCGGCGCACCTTTCAATGATTATAGTTGTTCCCTGTGGCGCCATGTCACCACTCTCAAGCTCGTAGCCAACGGCGATTTCGTTCTGAACTTACCGTTGACTTTACTGAAGGCAATGATCAGCAGCCGGCAGGGGGCTGCGGGGCAGAATAATTTGTCAGGGAAGAACGACGAGGATAACGTGGAATCAAAAGGCGTGCGTCCGCTTATGGTGTTCCATGTGCATGGCGGACAACCTCTGTCGGGCGAGGAGAGAGTGTGGTTCGAGAAACAGGTGAGGGACTTCGTGTGGGACTACAAGAGGAGGTAGAGGAGTGGTTTGCATGCATGGACCATTCTAGGGGAACGTATGTAGTAAGGTTGTTGATGTTCAAGCTGATGACCGCTAGCGTTGCAATACTGAGTGTTTCATACTTACGCATTATGTCCCGCTCCAGGTTCCCCACTGCGTGATCAAGCAGCAGCGAAAATTGTCTGTAAGGACTATTCCGCCCATTGGCATCATCCTCGTAGATTGATCCGCCGCTAGCCTTGCATAACCACTCAGGAAGATTTGGCATCTGGTATGCATTCTAATCAACATTCCCTTTCGTCTGAGAAATCTAGACTCGACTCTAGACTTGCAAATTCAATCTCTTCACATCTTCACCATTTCGCCCAGTCACCTCGTCGACACGAGGCCCTTCATCATATCATAGCCCTTATGTGCCTTTTATAGGTCTACATACTTCCTCCCTTTGTTCGTCATGCGCTGTACATAAGATGTCGTGTATTTTCTACAATAATCCTCGGACTTTGACTTCGCAGTGGACCCACAATTTTCGAACGATGATCGTATTCTCACCGCTCATCGTACTTGTTAGTCTAGCGTTACACCTACGTTTGCAGACAGCATGCACTCAGAATCTTGCGTAAATGAGATGCATACTCCAAATGCAGGGCACATTTTGAGAATGTATCTCACGGACACAGAATTTGTTAGATGAGAACGTTTCTCAGCGCGAGTCATTAATCGCATTTCGTATTAATGAAGGATTCACCCAGCTATGTACTTCACATGCGGGACCGGACTGCGATGGGATCCTCCTATGTACGCGAGGCTTCCAACTTGCAATCAAGACGGGAAATCCACGCGTCGTCTATCGATGCATTGTCCAACCATAGAGTCTAGAAGCGCTCCATCCTACCTATTCACGAGAATTTATATCGCGAGAAAGTCCTCTTCTTCCTCAACGAGGATGTCTAGGAGCTTGAAAAATGACGCCCCGGGAAAACCCATGACGTTGTAAAAGTCGCCGTCAATCTTGCGAATGAGCAAGTTGCCACGACCCTGTTGTCTGCGTGAATATCACATTATACACAAGTTCGAGAGAGACCAACTTGAGCTGCAAAGCCTCCTGCCCGATCTAGGCCTTCCTCGCTGTCCACGTATGCCTTAAGTACATGGTCTGGATTGTCCCCGAAGAACACCAATGTCCGCTCATCTATAGATCTGTGTGCACGCACAAGGGCAATTCGGTCAATGGGGCACTCAAAGAAAAAAAATACCCTACTTGATCTCATATCCAGGAGCACTCAAGATCGGATATACTGAAACAGGGATTAGAACAGCAGAAGAATCCTAAAACTCATAATTTTTACATACCAAGTGAAACGCCTGTTACGACCTCACAAACGCTCCCATTCAGGTCCATCAGCATGCGCATATTGTCTTGTTTCGAGGATGGTTTCTCGAGAAGCTCTTGCCGCACACCCGTCTCCATCTCAATGGTCGTCGATGGCAGGGCATGAGTGAAGACGACGGTATCCGCTGATAGAATGTTAGTTCACTTAGATGAGAACTTTCCAGAGGATACATACCACCGATGACGAGATCTGGTGGGTCGTCTGGTGCATCTGTCTTGTGCAAGTTGTGGAAATATGAGTAGAATTGAAAGCGACCAGCGTACCAGTAATCTTTGATACACCTCCACTGCTTTCTGGGTCGCGGTGGAAACGGGATATTCATGAATATCCTCGAAGGAAGAGAAAGGGAGGTTCTCAGCAAACGTCGATGGGACAACCTCAGGTGCTAAGCCCTGTCTACATGTCATTTAGAGGTCGACTTGAAGAAATGCTGGGTTCGTACCAGGGTTTGGAGTATCTCTTTTCTCCTTGGGCTTGCAGAAGCGAGAACGACGCGCTTGTTAGCTAGTTTCTGGATGGCAGGTGTCTTGAGAGCGGTTGGCAGAACGGCATTGTGCTGGGGTGTCATGGATCTTAGACGTAAATGTCTGACTTCAAGTTGTAGTAGGTTGCTTATTCAAGGGTTGTGGACAAGTGTGCAACCTGGGCCTGATTCTTTGCTGACTCTCACTCTTCAGATATTGGTCATATGTGACCTGTTATTGGCAGCTAACTCTCTCGGCGACCGAAATCTTTCAGTAGTACATAGTACTGTACTAAGTATCCTGTTAATCATCCTTCTTACCCGAGGGTGGTGGGCCTGGTGGCTCCACAGCCGGGGACATGAGCGGTGAGGGAACGGCGAAGGGCGAACTGAGCCCTCCGCTAACACTTCGTGAGATACTAACTGACTTCCCCTTCCTATGCCCTCTACCACTCGGCGGCGGGCCAAACGCCGCACCGCCAAAGCCAAGTCCGACGCCTGTTCCTGGTGTTGGTGGGACGCTCGTACTGCTAGTCAAGGTAGGCGGGGATAAATATGGTGAATAGGGATATGGACTTTGGCCGGTGAATCCGCCTGAGGCGGGCGTGTTCGCGTAGGATGCGTACGGCGAAGAGGAACCCTCGACGACCCAGCCTGGACCTTGTCTGGCAACGTTCGTCGAGTTTTGTGCAGTGGAACGTACACGTAACTGTCCGCCGGCCCATTTTCGCTTCACACCAGTAGCTTCGGCGGCTACAAGTCCCGGAGTGGCATCTGCCCCTGAGACGGCGTCCGCTGCGCGAATGGCGACACGAACGAAATACTGCGCGCAGGTGAAAACACCACCGATGACACCCACGCAGCTACGATGATATTTCAACTTTTAAGTATTGAACCAAGAAGATCACCCTACCGTATTATGAATTGTACCAGTGAGGTTGTGCGCTGGTGGATAGTGATAACCATTGGGTCGAGGTCGAACTTGAAGAAAATACCGGGGACTCCTTCATTGTGTTGCATCTTACGGGTGTAGTGAGTTACACTGTATTGGTTTGTCTCGAGAGGCCGACTTCGGGGGGCAATGTATGTAGTTGGAACCACATGCAAGAAATATTGATATACCATGAACGCTGTTGGTCGATGAGTCTGAGTACGAACAGAGAGGGAAAAAACGTACGTTCTTTTGCAATCTCGAACGAGTAGTCAAGGGGTTGAGAGATATCTGGGAAGTATGGACCGAACGAAAACTCGGTGATCACATGGGACAAGTTCATCTCTTAAAATTATTGTGGTATCCATCCTCATTGAACATGGTTGCGACCACTCACTATTGTGGTCCACATGAATGTGACTATTATAGCCATGTCCAAGTATTGTAACATGTAGATTAGCTGGTTATATATCAGTAAGAGAAGCGGGAGCCCGGAGGGTCAACATACCAGTCACTTTCTTGACCTGTAGGGAGCCATAAATACGACATGCGCTTCCATCCGTCTCGTAGTTGTATGTAGGGCGAAACTCGGGTTCAGCACGGCGGAACCAAGAGAAAAATCCGCGTGATTTTCTGGATTGCGAGATTGCCTGGCGAGCAGAAAGAGCCTTGGCATGTTCCCTGAGCCGCGATTGAAAGGTAAGGGGTGGAAAAATTTGTAGTAATGATGACTTACTTGAGAGATGTTGCTTGACCAATATCAAAGCGAGTCTGTTAGGGCGAGTTAAACTAATGCTCCCTTGCGGAAGAACAATCAAACGTACACCATCCCGACGGAACGCCTTGCTGAGGAGTAAGCGGTCGCCGACTACATCACGCAAGTCCACACTAAGATCTGCGACAAGTCTCTGGTTCAGAAGCAGAAGCTCTGTGATAGATGGACTAGAAGGACTTACATTGACAAGGCATATTGACTACCATGTCAACGTTCACATCCAAATGGGACTGGCCCTGGGAGTCTATGCTGAATTCATAATCTGGCCAACCCCAGATATACTCTCCAATATCATTTAATACAAGTAGGATTGCGATGAGAGCGACCAAAAGAGTGAAGAAACCACGGGATTCCGAGCGGGCCTTGTAGGTTGAAGGAAGCTTTGGGAATGCGTCGAAATGTGCAAGAGGAACGGCAGCATCGAGCTGGTCTAATATGGAGGGCTTATTCTCCCCCGACATCGATGATGGTAAGCTCAGTAAGAGAGCGAGCTGAAGTTAACAAGTGCCAGAGCATCAACTAGACCAACGTGTCATCTTAAGGACCCCGAATACTTCTACTCATAATATTATTACGTCTTACTGATCATTGACTTCATTACTATCGACTTAATGGCGACAAAACGCACAAATTCAGAAACGATAGATCTGACGACGTCTTCTACACTGCCTACCCCGTTACCAGCGCCATCTACTAGCAGAAACCGTCTTCCGCGCTCTGCTACTAGTTCCAGGAGTAGCTCACAGGCTTCTCGTTCACAGAGTGGCGGACCAAGACCGAGCGAAGATACGACATTGCTACCAGATCATGCAGAAGAAGACCTCTCGCATCACAGGAGAAAGAGGCGCAGAATTGATGTCAATGGTGAAGAGCAGAACGACATGCACCAACTCTATGAAGCACGTCCGAGTTTGCTCTCCAATCCCCCAGAGAACAATGTCTTAGAGACAAGCACCTCGTCACAAGTCGCGTCAAGCTCACTACTGTCAAGTTGGAACATGGCTCCCGATCTCATGCTAGGATCATCCTCATCTCTAAACGAGGAACTAGAGCTAGTTGACCAACCACCACTCACCCAAGAGTCAGTAGCATCTCAGGCTTACTCAGATGCTACAGATGCGGGAACTGAGATTGACATCGTGGATCACAGGGGAACATCTTCGTTAGTCTCCGAAATTACCGATGTCCCTTCAGACGTAGTCGTGGTTAGCCCTACATTGTCACCGCATCGAACTCTGCCTTCGCTGCGCCCAATTGTCATCGATGATCCAATTTCCCCAGAGATGACGGGTGCATTTACACCCGAACCAACTACAAGCCAGAACCCTTATGTTCCTCCTCTGAACGCCACATCTTCCTCATCGTCCGCGCCGGAGCCACTATCCGCTTATACATGTCCCATTTGCTTCTCACCTCCAACTAACGCAACTCTGACACCCTGCGGTCACATTTGCTGTGGAGCATGCCTCTTTGCTGCTGTCAAATCCACAGTGAAGCGGAACATGGTGATTGCTATGGATAGAGCCCCTGTTCCAAGGTCAATTTTGTCTTTCACACTTTTTCCACCATTATAATTTGACGCAGATGTCCCGTTTGCCGCGCTGAAATACCTGGGTGGGATGGACGAGGGGGAGGGGTAATTGGGTTGAAAGTGGAGGTGGTTTTTTCTCTTTGAATTTGGGCGCGCCTCATGTGATGTGATGTGCACATGCATATATGTTATATTGACCATGCTTGAGACACAACAGCTTCTGGTCGAGGCAATATAATTCCAATAACGACCCTTCTAGAAATCACATAGCGGTGCAATCATAGCTATCCCTATCCCAGTCATCGCGGTCGCCACGAAACCAAATACTTCTGTGACTGATTGGCGGGAAAGCGCCATGTCGTTTCAGCGTGGTTGGATGGCATTAATATTAGTGATCGATCATGGTCGACACCGAGTCCGTACATGAATATACAGCCTCTTCATAACAGGTAACTACTCCCTCGAAGTTAACATCACTGCGACACGGCAAAATCATTAAATATTCCACCCGGCGAATTAAATGCATAGTAGCAAGGCGACGCGCGCGGGCATCGGTTATAACTTACGTTGATTTCTTTTCGGCATTTTTATGCGTAAGTGCGGTTTGTTTGGCAAAAGCTTTTGATCCAAACAACCCAAAACCTCAGATAATCACAACTTGATCATCAAGTATCATATCAACGATATCGATCTCTCATTTTCGACGTTCAAATTCTTTTCTAGTTCGCAAAAAATAGCGATAATCATGAGCGCCCGCCAATCTTTTGTTCCTCGTTCAGCATCTCGTGCTTCTACCCATGCAGACACTGAACACCCGTTTGATATGCCGCTCCGTAACCAGAATTCCCTAGGCCAGCCCCGACGTACTAGCGGTATCCAGAATGAACTTGAATCAATGCAACCAAAAACAGACTCAGAGAAGAAGGCTCGCTTTGCAGGGATGTTCGGGAAGCACAAACTCGCTGGCAATCCTGGCTCCGGAGATCATCAGGCGGCTATGGACGCGTCGTTCTCTAGCGCGTCTGGGCGTTTCAGCGGTATTCTTCGCCCTGATATGCAATCATTAGCCTCTCCCCGCAGGTCCAATTCTCCATTCCATGGAAAAGGCTCGCCTTTCGTTCCATCATCCAATCCTGGCATATCCTTTGCTCGACCCACGTCACCTATGGCAAAATCCGCATCCCACAGAGGAGATTTGACTATTTCAGGTCTCAAAGACGCGCATATATCCACTGGTGGTGTCGTCTCAGGGTTGATTTCTACTTCTCGTGTCATTGCAGCGCCTATCCCAAGCTATGGGTCTATTCACGATGGCTCACATGATGATGAACATACATTCAGCTCCAACAAATCTTCTCTAGCCAAGTTACAGCCTGCACAGCTCCTTGAGAGAATCCATGAAGACGTCGAGCCAGAGACAGCAAATGAGGACGAAGCGCTGTCTGACGCTCGCAGGACAAACGTTGCCACTCGTCCCATGTTACGCAGGGTGAAGCGCACTATCCAAGGCGCCCAGGAGGACGAGGCCGATTTCTCACCCCCTGACGAGGTTGAATATATGCGTAGAGTCAAACGGGTCAGGATCGACGAGTTTCCCCGTGAATTATCAGATGGCCGTCCTGACGCCAGTAGCCACTCCGGTGTCAACCATACTCAACTGCATCCTGACCTTGATGACGATACGGCTCGTCAATCTTCACCTCCCACGGGCCAACCTGGCGCGGGTGCCGCGGAGGAAATCTCTCTGGATGGCTTGTTCGCAAATATGGATGCGTTCCTGAATGTGGAGACTTTCATGGGCCTTGTTCAGAAGTGGTCTACCTGCTCGAGGGAAGAGTGGCTTCAAGGCTCTCAAGGTGCGCGGTTGCTTCCATGTCCTCTTGCATTGTCTCGCTTCTGCCCCTTTCTGCCCATCAAATTTCCGTCAAACTCTCGTTCACACAGCATCTGATTTGTTGTTTAAATGGGTGCTAACCGCACTCGTGTAGAAATTGTCGACCAGTTTAAAGATATCATTGACTCCGTCAAGGAGAACCTCACGTGCGTGCCTTTTCAAATATATCATGTCCCTGTCTTGTAGTGGAGCTACTGATCATGATCACGCCTCCTGATCATTATACAGAGCCAACGTTACTCTTTACTCTCGTCTGGACGACCAAGTGCGCGATCGCCGTGAGGAACAGGCTCAGCTCACCGAACATTTAAGGCGAGGATTGGGATCGGCCAGGACAGATCTGATCGCTATTTGCCGGGGGAAGTAAATCGAAGCGGTGTGGTTAATGCTGCGGTGAGATGCCTGTACGACGTGCCTTTTCACCTCCTATGCTGAAAAGAATGGACTTCATGCATATGCCTCGTGAAAGTCGGCGATTCTAGTTTTCAAATGTCAATTTGCAAAATCGCAATCCTATTTTTTTCTTTAATCTCAGCCTCAGGATGAAGTGAACGGTAAAGATGTCGGAGTCGGACATTACGTTTTTTTTTTCCAAGTCTGGAAGCACCACCCAGGCAGGTCTGATTTAAACCCAAATAATATTACGCGCATGGACTCCTAAGTAGCATTGGCTGCTGGTGTAGCAGAAATATGGGCCCACATCTAAGCATTTTTTGGTTTCCTCGGCCCCAACGGAGACGATTGATGTAAACCTGACGCATTTTCCCGCTTGATGCGGCAAGATGAGGCGAATGCCATACAAGCTAGTGGTCTGACGAGAGAGCGCCGATAGCGACAAAATTGCAATTGTGAATATATGTTGTCAGATATGCACAAAATTAGCACTCTTGCCTCCAGTAAAGACGTCGTCTTTCCCTCATGCTAAGATAAGCCTTAGAAGGTCTTAGACTGCTTTTGCTAGTGGCAGCCAGCAGACGGCAATTGCTGCAATTCCCACACTACTAACAAATAAGGTGCGGCAATTTCTCAAGTCCCCACACTCACAATGTGCTTGCGGCAGCCTTGTGTTTATCCAGTAACTTTGTAACGCAAGGCTCAGGCGTCAATGCTTTAATGCGCCTTATCTGTCCGGTCACACTGATAGAAGGTCTTCCTTCCGATTCTAACGACTTCTATCTACCAAAGCAAGGATACCTCGTGCATAAATCACCGTGGCGCGCTATCAGAAGACTTTTTCCAGCATAGAACACTGGCAGCAGAAGCGTTCGTTGCACGATGAAATCCAGGCGTTCAGTCATTGGTGCGAGTAATCACCGATCCCTGTGAAGTCTGTTAGGCCTAGGTCCCACCACAAGTCATGTACAGACAATATGTTGCCGTGCTCAGTCGTCATATACGCTCACTGTGTCGTCATATGTGCTTCTCGGTATCGCGACAAGTCGCGGGTACATAGTGCTTACGACTCTATCTTAGCGAAGAGGCAACGTTTACGCAAAAAGAAAGTCCATTGGTCCAGGCCGTATACGAACGTTGTGGCCTGATCAACATCATTACATGATTGAAAGGTTTACACTTCGAAGGAGCAACTCGGACGAGGCTTATCTGGGTAAGAATTTGAAATAAAAATTGCTACCTAGGCTGATTGCGATTTCATAAATCAACATCAACAACTCATTGGAAGTTCATATTGACGAGGAGAGGTACGGTACCTCCCGGTTGCTATTGATGGCCAAAAGGATAGTGCCACAGCTATATCTTTCCGGTGGATTCTATCCTGAGGTACGAGTACCTTGCTTTGCATATCTTGCAACAAGACTGAAGTCTTTGACCAAGGTCTCGGACTAGGAAATGTCATGTTTGATCGGGTGATACAGCGGGGTGTTGGTAGATCGTTTTCTACGACATCTCTCCTGAGTTCTTATCATATAGCATGATGCTCTGCCGTCGGCCGTATTGTCCCTGAAGTTACTTCACACTTAATTTTTGGAAGAAGTAATACGGCATACCTCATGGCATCTGCCAGTTGTGGATCCAATGGCCAGAATTTGGGAAGATAGCTTCCGTTGTCCTTTGAAAACATTAACACCACTGCCTCACGCCTGGCTGTGTTATCCGGCCCCTTACGGCAGTTCTTTTGGTCCTTCCGCGGTGCTGCATCTGGTCGTGGACCTTGGGGGAAACGTTGCTTTCCCGACGTGACGGACATCCACTGTGGGATAACTTTCTCGTTGCGGTCTCTTAATCGACCTCATGGCTGCGTGAAGTCTATTCCCGTATTCCATTTCAGGACATGCGGACCTTAAAGGTATCTGTGTTATAAAGACTACGTACTCCGAGTTTAATTCATCATTCTTCAACGAGAGACTCGTCGTTCCAAAGATCCTTCCGGGTTCATTATGCCTCCTGGTACTTTTAAAACACAATAGATCACGTTGTCTTGCTTACTGTCGCGCAATAGATCCTGAACTTACCCTGGACTCGAAGCGCAAAGAAACGCTACATGAATTTCTCGAAGTGCTAAGAGAGGTTGTCGCTCGCGACTCTGCGACAGTTGAGGGAAAACCACAAGAGAGTACAGACAAGGAGAAACAATGTGAGAATATCTATTTTGAGGGCTTTCTCCATTGACCATTTTTAAGATCCGGTCAGCTCGGAAGAAAAGCGCGTTTTAGAAGGTATAGAGACCTTCGATAATTTTGAGAAGTGAGTGTCCCAATTGACCACTCGCTTTTTTGACTGACCGTGGCTGACCCCTTCACGCCCCGAAAGGCGCGTTGAAAGATTGGACAAAGAAGTCAGTAGTTTTCTGTGAAATATCGTTATATTTACACATCCTTCCAGCTCCGTAATTTTGATAACGGCGCCCGTCAATTGGGCAGCTCGGCTGCATTGCTACTGGCCGCATCTAGACTTCGTGAACGGCTCGTCCGACTATTGTTCATCTTCCGCGACAACACAGCCAACCTATTTCCTCGGAGGATCGCACGCCAGTCCAGAGAAATGCTCGTGAACCCAAACATCATGGATCGCCGTGGCAAGGCTCACCACGAAGCTCTCGAATTTCAAGCGTTCATTGCAGGGGATGGACTTGCGACTGAAGCCATCCCCCAGGAATTTGAAGGGTTTGCGCGAGATCTCCGTATGCTATTGCATAGTTTGAACGATTTCCCTGAGTTCAGAGACGATGCGGTGAATAATTCGATCCACGCCTTCATAGCAGAACTCGAAGTAAGTGCTATTTTTTTGCCGTGATACTGGATTAACAAAATTTCAGTATCGGGCTTCCTGTCTGACAGAGTATAAAGGTACGACAAAATATGCAACGTCCAAAGTTACTTGGTTGAATCTTTCACATAGGCCATTTTCGGCTTGCTTCTGTGCAACAATACGTTCACGGACTTACAACGGAAATCGGAAGTCATATAGACGTTGTAGCATCGAATTTATCGATGTTCATAGATGTCGGTAATTACAATTTTAAAACAGGCGTTTACTGGTAATTGAAAATGGCGGATGCAGGTGTCCCAACCATTCAGCTTTCACAACAGTATGCGGCCTCTAATCTTTCTAATCTGGCAACATTTGGCACCATATTTTCGATTGTCACCGCAACACTTTTACAACTATCATATCATAACGCCAACACTGGGCTGGCAATATCTGTGAATGCATTTTGGTTTTCGTCGCTAGTTTTCAGCGTTACGGCCATAGCGACCAGTCTACTGGGTTTGGCGTGGACGCAGGCCATACAGTGAGCGCCTCATTATTTTCGCCTGCTTGAGTTATAATGACTTGGAAAATCAAGCCGCTCGCCAAATCACAGAGTACCCTGGTGGCTATTGACATGGATCAGGCGATCCCCTCTCGTGTTACTCGTCAATGCAGTTATGTGCTTTTTTGTGGGACTCATGTTGGTTACATACGCGATAAGTGATGTCCGTAAGAATCTTTACTTTTCATGACAGTCGCTTACTATTTGTTGGCTTGTAGAATTTGGTCACGCCCATCCTGATCACTATATTTGCGGTACGTTTATTGCTTTCCTGACGTACGATGAGTTCTTATACAATCGTGACAGACCGTCACGTCCATCGGACTGGCTTCCTCCTTGTGTTGGATCGTGTCAGAACGATTTGTATACATATACCATCAAGGTCACATATGGCTAGAGGACCTCGTGCTGGAAACAATCAAACATATCACTGCGCCCATATGGATGATCACCCACCGTCTTTACTCAAGTTTCCGTGGACTTCCTTTGTACGTTCGACGACCCCCTCCTGCCATATCATTTGAGAGAACGACAGATGATGAAAATGTCCAGAGCGTAGCCCCGACCTCATGCGGCGTCTCCATAGTATCTCCCTCGTCTCATGAGGATGTAGTATCAATTGTCTCGGAGGCAACGCCAGAGGAGCAAGATGAGGCTAGACGAACTCGTGCTCGAGAACGCTTCAAGAAGGCTGTCCGGACCGTTATATCGATGCAGTCATACCCGAGAACTTATGGCTCGCAATCTCTTGATTGGTTGCTACATCCGAGCCCTGCTTCCCACACCCCTTCGGTAGGAGGGAAAGCAATTCGACGTTACGATCTTTCTACACTCTCTCAAAAGTTGCGGAATTTGGAATGTACAGAAGACATCTCGCCTCATCAAGCACTCGTGAGAGACCTGCAATTCTCTCCCGATGGAAAGTACCTCGCGACGGCAAGGTAATTCCAGAGGTTCTCTTATCGTTGTGGAGTACCCATGTTTACATTACCCGTTGACGATAGCTGGGATAAAACGGCATGTATCTTCAAGGTCGCCGTGAGTACTGATTTACTTACTAGTCTCTCAACAAAAATTGAAGAACCTGACCGTCATGTGCAGGAACCGTCCGCTGATAACCACGTTCTTTACCATGAGAGAGGCTTTACGGAGCAAATACTCTGGTCCGTGAATTTTCGTGACGTTGTTATTGTCATCACAACGATTGATTATCTCAATAGGTCCTCGAGTGGTAGCCACTTATTAACCAGGTCTCCCCGCGGCATCAAAATCTGGGGAAAAGTAAGTTGTAGTTTAAAATTCGCGTTCCGTTCTCAAGCAGTATCCTAGGATGGCGTTTGCTTGAAAACAATCCGTCGGCCACATATCGTCAAGTTCTTGCAATGGGTGCCTCTTGGAGATAGTAAGTGATATCGAACTCTGTACGTCACTTCCGAAACCTAATAGTCGATAAGTGTCTATCCTGTCTGTCGAGGGGAATGAAATTGTGAAACTAGTACGTCTTATCCAAATTCTAGAAGATCGTGAAACGTGACATTCCTTAGGATAAAGATGGGGAGGTAAATACTACATTTCCGAAGCCAAAATTAATACGAAGCATTCGAGAAGGTCCTTGAAACTTACAGCTTCGGTCGTGTCCAACTTCGACGGATCGTCGTTACATCGGATGGCCATCGTATAATAGGCATTGGTCCTATAGGGGAAGCGCCTAACGGACTCCATCCAAGTCGTCCTGCGAGAGTGGAAAAGCGCATCATAGGCAAGCAACCCACTCATGTGAAGATTAATGACAGCTCACGAACATTTCAGTGTATAACACGCGTACAGGTCTCTGTGAAAGGTGGGACGCTGCTCGCTTACATCTCAATAATAACACGCCTGACGTGCAACCTGCAAAGTCAAATACCACTTTTTCAGGATGTAAACGACGTTAAAATGTCGAGAAACAACACCCACCTCCTCTTTTCGTTCGGAGATCAGGTTCGTAGTTCGCGGTGAAAAGTTACATAGTTTCCACTTATGCTTATGTCCTGAACTACAGTCCCCTCCTCAACTCTGGAAAATGGATTTGGTCGGGGGACGGGGCCGGGCTCCCCGTAATTGTGCGAGACTCACATTTCGTCATACATTTTCGTCTCCAGTCTCCATTGAATATGTTGAATCAACGTTTGGCGGCAAGAGCGATCAGTTCATACTCTGCGCCGGAAAAGGTATGATGTCGTGTTGATTTTTCCCTAATCCCTGCTGACGATGTTATGTAGCTGGAGATATCCTCATTTGGGATCGAGAATCTGCTAATCTTCTTCATCACATCTACCCTACGAACCCTGATCAAGATTTGACTTGTATATCGTGCAATTGCCTCGCAGGTGACCCTTTCGCGTTTGCTGTAGGTGGGCACGATGGCAGTATTCGTATATGGTCAACATTTTTATGTCTCACTCCTGTGACTCCATTCCATGATCCACACGATATGACACCCCCCGAGTCGCTATCCAGCTACTCTCCTAGAGGATGGCCTACAGACAGGATCCCCGCGAATAGTTTTCTGAAAGTCGTTACGCCAACTCGGCGGTTACGATCTCCGAGTATGACGTCAACGGCTTTCCTGTCAAGGTCGAATTCAGGATCTGCTTATGGGACGCAAAGAAGTATAAGTCAGAAATCGGATACTTAATTATGCCTATGTTTACTAGATGACAATATTGTCATGCCTACTCCAATATCATATGATAACTTGATTTTACAATTGACAGACGCTTCAGTTCCGATTAGCGGGAAGACTGCCAGATATGATTCGGTGTGTTATGCAGGATGCCATCGTCAGATACTGCTTGCACGGCATCTTTATGAGCTGTGTACACAGGCGGCTGAGCGGTTAAAGAGAACTATCGCGTCACACTCACAGCATCTACATACGAAGCCCACGAGCTTACGGTTTTGAATCGATGCAAGGCGGCGATAAAGCTCAAACAAAACTGGACAGTATTTGGTGAGCCTCAAACAAGCGGGGAACAATGGAAGCATCAGAAGCAAGGATATGTACGGATGCGTGTGATAATCCAGACTTCGAAGACAGTAGCAGAAGAAATCACAGACTTAGCAAGTAGGGGCATTCCGTTCCCCATAATCAGAGTTGTCAAGGACAGACAGAATGCGAAGTGAAAAGGGGGAAATGATCCGTCCTGCATCTCCAAATCGAAGATATAGAATGCAGGATGCCGCGGGTGTGGCGATGGGGCATAAAGCCAAGCGAAGATGAACACTGGTGGCCAAGTGCCAAAGTGATGGAGAAAAGAATGGCCGCTGCGATACAGTTCAATTATCGATGAAGAATGAAACTGTTCGTCACTAACAGAGGAGGGTAATTTCACGGTGTGACTGAGGATGACGACAGTACATCGAGGGGGGACAACAGACGGACCTTCCAAAGGCTAGACGGGGCGAGAGATAGATCTGGGATCAACATATTTGGGCGGTGACAGGGTGTGCAGAGGGAAGAGGACCCCAGCTCAGACGCCGCAGGTAAGGTGAAGCCGCGGTGAATGAGGCACGAGGTACAACCAACTGGATGAAGGCGCAGCCAGAAATCAAGATGAAATACAATAGGAGGGGCTACAATTACCACGCTATCAATGTCAAAATGAGATTTCGAGACGGAGAGGATCAGACTGCGTGAAGTTGTGATGCTAACCCTAAGCTAGAAATGTCAATGTCCGGAAAAGCGGAGTGATCACGGTGCACTCTATTAGATATTATAATGAGCAAGGTGATGGCGAAACAGGCTAAACAAACAAGGAGCGCACAAAATGACATAAACCAAATCACAAATTGGACAGAAGATTGAATTGTGATATTGGTTACTGGAACAACCTGAATAGAAGAATGCGTATGGACTGAGTGGAGTGCAGAAGAAAGGCTGAGACATGCGAGAGATGGCGACATGAAAGAAATAACAAGAGGCCACGAAAAGCGGCGCAGACTCCACTGGCACGAGAAGCCTGACTGTGATAAAATTATTACCTGAGGCGTCTATGGTTTCCTGAACCACACCGCTTCGTCACGGATACCCTCCTGTTCCGTCTCCACGTTTTGCGGCTTCATGCTATAGAGATATGGCAGGAATAGGAGGTCATGCAACATCTCCGCTGAGCGCAGTATACTCGTGCTTCGCTGTGTATCGGCGCGTATTGGCCTGAGAACCTCATTCAACCGGCATCTTGCTCAGCACAGTAGAGAGCGGCGTACCAACCCCAATTATATGCTCCAGGCAGGGACTATATGCTCAACGAAGCCTGGGAGTCCCCATGGCCCATACACAACTTCAGCGAAGACAGCGTCAAAAATCAAGTTCGGGAACCAGTCGTGAGACGCGATGCAGACTAGACCACCATCAGGTTTGGCTAAAGTGCCAGTGTAGAGTTCTGAGACATTCACTGGGGATGTGCACATGTAGCACGAGGCTAGATGTTACGCTCAGCGTCCGAAGTGACGATAATCGAGAGAAAAGAGAACTGTAACACTAGAGTTTGCAGGGAGGTTGTCGATGTCATTTGAGGTCATATATACGTTTGGAATCTATGAAAGAAAGATCGTGATTGAGGTTCGGACACCAGAGCGATATCGATATCATAATAGATTCGCACATACCGGCAAAAATCCTCAAGAAAAGGAAATCAGTTTGCATAAAAACAAGCCACTCTACTAGTCTACGTCCTGGATGGTTGAATGACCGGCTAGTGGTAAGCTTTCAATAGAGCGTGACAAGGTAAGGTCAGCGAATCATGAGCCATTTGTAGAATAGCGACACATACATTATCCTTATCACCCTTTCTAACATCCACGAGATGAGCTGCATCACACAAATCATCTTCCAAGTTATCGACGACGCCCGAACCACCATCCTTCTCGACCAACTCGCGCCTAAAATCGTCAGCGGGGGTTACTGGGGGCTCCAATCAGTCTGAGTCTCAGGATCGATAGGAAATGTGTGAGGTCGCTGGTCTTCTTGGACATGGTAGTAAACTTGGAGGTCTAGGGTGCCACTGAATAAGGTGGTTGAGTTGTATGCGATGGGGTTGACATGATATTGCAAGGAAAGAAAGAGATAGGTCCCTGCAGGTACCCGCCGTGGCGAAGCACATACATCGAAGAAGTGTGTAAGGATGCAATGACCAGGGAGGCATACGTGGGACGGGGACGTGCAATGAGCGCACCCATCGCAAGTCTCGATCATGCTGAAGCTGCGGAAGAGATCAATGAAGTCCAGATGGAACATGATGCGATGAGCTGCGGCTGCCATATTAACAGTGTCGGCATGAAGATCTGGGACAGAGGATCATCATCGATATGACCGCATGGGATCGTGATGATTCTGGATCAGTAGCGTTCAGCGATCACGATACAACCTAGACACTCCGATACGCAATGAGTGAGTGAAGTAGCAACTGGAAGAAAACAATGACAAATGCTCCAAACAACAGCGTATCCCATGAAGACGGGACATTGAGTTGCAGTGATAATACCGGGGAAAGTGGCGAATACCTTATAGGTTTGACGAGGAGAACAAAATTAGTCAACGAAGAGAAGAGTTGATGTTGATTGAGTGATACTCAGGGCGCGGGTTACAAACGATGGCTATAGAAGGGATTGTTGATTGTAAGGAGTATAAATCTAGGCTTTTTATACGAAGAGAGGTTGATAAGAGTGCGTGAACTTTTCGTGGTGTGTGGGGAAGGTATGGCATCGCCCGGCCACGGCTGCAAGCGCAGTGTGGAGTGAATTCGTTACGACCCCTGCGTGTCGGAAACGGGGTGCAGCGTGGGCAGATCCCCAGCATACTGTCGGCGAGTGGCCATGCATATCCTTACAGGGCACCATGTATAACTGATTTACTGCGGACCCCGCGTTTGAAAACTGAGTGGAATGGAAGACGACAGGTGTTATGGCGATTCAAGGGTGATGTCATTGAGCTGAGGCGATCAGCAAGCGTCTAGAAATACTCGCGAAAAAGGCTAAGGAAGAACATATTTTGAGACGACAGCATGTTGTGTTAGCATTCTAGAAAAAGGGTTCCATCGTCGGGGCATGGGCAAATGATTGTAGGGTAAGGCTCGAGGTCGGTTACGACTGCCCAGAAGAATGCGAGGAGACCCAAAAGCATTCGTTGTTTTCTAATCGAGTTCTCGTTGGATAAATTGACACGTCATCAGGAGAGGACGTTACCTTCGCCTGTTGCTGTATCACACCATTGATATGTGGATTGAAAACGTCTCCACTGCTACGTGAAGTTCAGGACGACAAGGAAGTGATATAAGCTAGGCTCACCTGGACTGTCCCACCGAGTTTTACTACAGATTTCCCAAAAACGTAAGGAAAACACTGGACTGGAAGATCTTCCACGAAGTACTTGAAGCATCACGACCAGTCCACGGAAACTCTTCCACCAGCAATCACACATGTGCTTCAACTCGATTCTTGAAGAATGTCATGGTGGTTGTGCCTGCTGGGGCTTGTGCATCACGAGGATAGCTCGCTGGAGCAAAACGATAGTACAATAACGCGTGAGCGAGCATTGCGTAGAAACCTGCGTTAACCGACTGCGGGTTAAGACAGTACTTGAAAGGCGGGGGGAGACAGAAGCGGTAGTACATGTGACCAGATATAAATTTACAAGCATCACGTGAATAGAAGCTCAACGCACGTGACAATAATGAACCGCGACTTGGCAAATGTCAGAACCACAGGTTTCCTACTAGTGTTCACTAGGTTCACTGCTCTTTCTACCTCTTTGCGTTATCTCACGACTTCATTATTAGGATAATCCTTGCGATTTATCCAATATTTTTGTGCGTACTTTTGTGACTTATCCTGTGTTACACGTTTGTGATTTAAAAGCAGGGTGCAAAGTTACTTTCATTAACTCTTATTACGACTACCTTCTCCGCAACGAGGGTTCGATACGCTTGTACAACTCATGGCTGCCACTCAACAGTTACCGTCATGGATGACATTGTCAACTACCGTGTACACAAATGCCGCAGGGCAAACTATAACGAGCGAGACAACCCTTCAGCTCCCACTCACTTATTACGGTCCAAGTGTGAGTACCCTTCTTACTTGCTCCCACTTTGGTTTCTATGAATACATGCCCGAGGTTACCTTAAGCAAATGCGCTCGAGATAGCCATATATTGTGCACCCATACTGACATCCTTGCCTTCCAGATTCCCTTGGGCAGTGACGGCGCTTGGACTTACGGTGGTTCTACCTCGCCAGCAGCTTCAACTTCTTTCCTAACGACTTCATCCACCGCGACATCCTCTACCTTCACCCCAACATCTTCTGCGACACCTACTTCCTCTTCATCATCATATCAGTCTACATCTACCTCTACCTCTACATCCCCTTCCACCTCTGCCACATCAAATCCCTCTTCGAACTCAACTGCCTTATCTAAAGGAGCCCTTATCGGTATTATCATCGGTGCCATCATCTTGTTCATCATCTTGCTTCTGCTTTTCATCTGGTTTGTCCGTTGGAACTCCCGTCGACGAGACTCCAGAGCTATCACACCTATATGGACAGGATGGAATGTTCTTACCCCAGATGCAACCGGCGACGAGGAGAACCGTCCAGCCGGTCTGGGTTCTCCTCGCGACAGCGGTGATGACGAAGCAGATTCTTTCCTCCGTCGCAGCACCGCTACTGATCCTGAACGCCGTCCACGTCCAGTATCTTCTCTTCCACCCGGTGCAGCGCCACCTCGTATTGTAGGAAGTACTGGCTCTGACCGAACAAGATCTTCCCAGGCTTCCACAGACTATGGTGTCGTCCTGCCTGGCTCAGGACACTTTGGACAGGCGTATAGTGGCGATGGCGTCCCTGCCCGCGACAGCAGCCACATCATGCCTCCTGGAGAGCTCCTCCGCATTGGAGATGAGGAAGAGTTGGAAGACATACCCCGACCACGCATGTACAGCTCAAGTCATCCCTCTTTGCCCGAGCACATCGCCCCCCTACTTCCACCCCCACCTTTCGAGGGTACTGCTACTCGCAAACCTTCAGACCGCTCCCTATTTAATGAAAAGGAAAAATCCGTCCGCAGTGCCTCTTACCCAACGAGTGACCTGGAGGACTCAAAAGTCTTCACTGCTCGCCGCGTACGCGTCCAGGAGCTCGGTTCCCGCAGCCCTCAAGATGACGACTCCACGAATACCCAGCCTGCCGCAGGACCCGGCAGCTGGCGTAACTCCTTCTCTCGTCTGCGAAGGAGCTGGTTTGGATCTTCGTCTTCTCGCAGCGGATCAAACTCGCGCAGGGGATCAGATAAAGACACCGAGGCAGTCCAATCCTTGCTCGGCCGCAGGCTTGGTGTAGGCTATACCTCTGCAGGAGAACGTCCGATGTCGGGCGTAAGCGCTAAGAGCGCAGTATCCGGGAATACGGTGTATCATGACGCAGTATCCCGTATGGGTACCCCAGTTTCCCTTCCTTCCAGAGCAATCACGCCTGGGAGTCAGAGGGGAAGTGCAGTGCCTGCAACAGACTTTACACTTCCTATTCCGAGTGGAGCACCACCAGCATACGATGATCCATATGATTCGCTGGGTAGTAGGGGTCCCAGTTCATTGTCTCCCACAGGCATTGACGTTCTGGATATACCAGCACCAGCACCTTTCTCATCCGCTTCGACGAGCGGGAAACCTTTGCCGCCAGGTCTTGTCCCGTTGTCCAGTCGCCATGCATGGAGAGATTCGTTGTCCGTGATCACGGGCTCGTCAAATGGCGCTGGTATCACAATCGATGTTCTCGATGCTGAGCCGCCACGAGCAGGTGATGGTTGGAGGAACTTAGCCGGTGGCTTCCTTGGTGTTAGCGAAGGACCAGACCCAAGTGAACAGAGAACTTCGTTTGGAACTGTAAGTTTGGAGACCACTGTTTAGAGTCTTAGACTGACAATATTTGTTGATACAGCCCCAAGTCATCCATCAAGGGAATCCCTTGGTCTCTGAGCGAGGGTCTTTGCACTCTATGCGTTCACACCTGAGCCCCTACTCTGCACGATCATCTTCAGGATCAGCACCTACATCCTTCGCACGCGCTTTCAATCTCTCAGGGTCCAATTCCTCTCGTCCTTCTGCAAATTCCGCCCACTCACGCGTAGCAACCATGTCCTCTGCATCGCTAAATTCTAGTCGACCGTTTGGTCCTATCTCACCATCCGTGAGCGCGTTTGGACACGCAGATCCCTCGCAGTATATGTCCCACACTGCTGAGGAATTTGAGGACCAGTTCGCGGAGCCGGGCACCCGCACGTCGATCCTTGGTCCTATGCCCTCATTCTCTACTCGTTCGGTGCTCTCCCAACCAACGATCCGTAGTGTGGGTGGCACAACGGTAACGAGCGATGATACAGAGGTGACGGGAACGACCGTCACTTCTGGTTCTGAGGACGCGATGAGCACGCCTACACCATGGTTTCAAGAACGATTGCGAGCCGAGATTTGAGATGACCCAGCGCTATAGGATGCGTTCTCTTCTAAGCGCTGGGGTGGAGCTATTCTATTGATGCGATTTTCCTTACTTATTCATCTTTGTGAACTAGATGCTTCATTATACTTTCTGCGATACCTCCTGACTTTTGCGATACCTATCATACTTGATCTTTTATGTTTACGAACAATACGGTTACCTCCTTACTTACGACTGATGATGCGATATCTTGATTACCATTCTTGTACGGTCCCTAGTGAATGATACACCGTCACTTGATCACAAATTCTTCGGCGATCGTTCGCCAGGCCATTCGAGTCCCAGTCTTTCGGATCAATGAGTAGGACACCTAATGAGTTCCTAGCTTCTTACAATCCGGCTCTGCTTCATTCATGAGGTAATATACATTATGTCAAGGGACTATTATCGGCGAACACTCTGAAGGATGCTATGCCAATTTTTGGCCTCTACTAAGGCCAGAAGGACACATCCAACCACCATCATCAGGTGCAGGTGTAACACCACTGTAAACTCCATAATCCGAGCTGCGCATCTTATTCTTATTCCCGTTCATGGCATTGAATCTGTGTTTCGAAGTCTCAAATTTCACCATTCAACTTGAAGATCTCGGAGTTATGCTTCCATGTCCTCTGAGCTTAGATCTGGCCTTTTCGACGTCTAAAACATCACAACCTTCATTTTTATGCGAATCCCGAGTCCTATGCGCTTGTCTGACTGTTTGGCACCGATGTCAACAATGTACAGCAACTTAGACACACGAGCACCCAGGGCCACTCGTCCTTTAGCGCATCAGGCAGATACTATCACCACCCACTAGTCACCATCGCATACATAGCACGGGGACTGAGTCATTGAAACGTTCATACCCTGCAATCTCAATTATTCCACAGCTTGACTACTGAGCTGCCCAGCTCTTCGCATAACCTATCAAGACTTCCGACCAAGACTTTGACCCTTCGATTGACGTGGCTGTATGTCGTTCCTCTAGATAACCATCACTTCCATGATTCTGACCACAGGGTTTCCCAACCAATCTACGTCGTTTCGTCATCGTCGTCAATGAGTCACTCAGGGATCAATATTTTAGGATCACCATCTCTTATTCCTTCCATCTCTAACATCGGAGGCTACCATGTCATAATAATGCAGGATCGTAGCGCCGCGTACGCCTCAGTTCCCGACTCCGCCAGCTTCTTCCGATTAATATCTTTCTTCGAGCCTTTGCCCCAGTCCTCCCGAATTGGCCAACGTTGCAATTTGACTTGTAAACATACTTGATCGTGTCCTGTTGTATCACAATATTCGTGCCGGGCAAGATTTCACTCCGATCCTGATTCCAAAAACGCCGCAAGATGACATCAACATTAGCGGCTTTCGTGTGACAGACATCCGTGCGGCTAGTAGTGCCAGATAGAGCAGCTGCCAGCAGAGCAGAGAGCCAGCGGGGGGGGCTTCAAACTGCTCAAATGACCGGCAACCACGGCAGGGCTATACCGGGGACGAGGCGGTAAACGATCCATTGATGCAACAACATATTGCCGCCACGTCAGAACATCGGTCAGGAGACAGCCGACGCGTCACAGCACAGTCTGTATAATTGGATGTCTGAAACACGAGAAGAGACGTTACAGACACCTTGTTGTGAGTCATAACAATCGACTCGCTGTCAAAGGTCTCACAACCTGTAAACTGCACAGTGCACAAGCAACAGTGGTCACGATGCTCAACAAAAATCCAGAAGCCAAGAGCAGAATTCTCAGGAGATTCGAAGTATGATGGATGATATATGATATTTGGGGTAATAAAGTCTATCATAGTATATGGGGTAACCTGGGGTGGCATGCGCAACCGCGTGCGTGTATCATTTTATTTGTTTTCACTTGCTTATTTCCCGTTGCAATATACACTCGCTCGCAACGAAAAAAATGGGAAAAAATAAAATAAAATTGAGTGGGGCTAATATAAAAGCAAGTCATCTTCCTACCGTCACCAGCCTCCACCCACCTCAAAGAATTCATTCGAGCCCTCAGCAGTCCATACCACTCTAAACAACAATGCGTTTCTTCTTCCTCACCTTTGTCGTTGCGTTGGCAGCATCTATAATGTCTGTCACAGCAAGGGGGCCAATCTGCAGCGAACGTGACGGTAGTTGCAAAAAGAGTAGTGACTGCTGCGATAAATTCGCTCTCTGCGCTGCGGGTATATGCATCGTTTAGGATATCTCGGCCTGAGAACAAGCCGACACGTAGCGACACACTAGTGAGTGTTTCCACTTTCGCATTGGTGCTGTTGTTGATTGAAGAATACGTAGGACGCTGCTGATTGAGAAGTTGATAAACGCGATATTGGGTGGAATAAAGTGTATGAGCTATCTGCGTACTGTTTAGTCTGGGGTAAACGGAGCACAATGGGTCATGGCCAGCCAGCCATAAATCAGATGCGTGATGGCTACAAGAACCGCAGTTTGACTAGATTAGAAGCTCACATTCTCGCCGTCTTTTGCTCGTTCGCTCAACTTGAACGTCCAGAGACTCAGGGTCAATATCGCGATAGTCGCCGTGCTGGCAATTTCTATATCAAAGAGGTGCTGACCTGGCCGTATGCGCCAAAACTGACTCTGGACAGCTCACTGCTAAGATGAGTATCTGACGTCCAATTTGAACATTGTGATAGAGTACTTGAAGTTGAACTGTTCGAACTGCAGGTGCTGCAGGCCTCATCGAATGATCAGAGTGTTGGTAACAAGTATTGTTCATACCAAGCATGAGCGACTCGATTCCGTTGCTTGGGTTGAACGTGTATAGAGAACTGACCAGAGGGTTTGAACGATTCGTAGTGGATGTTCCTGGACCTAAAAACCAGGCAGCATGAGGAGAATATTCAGGAGAGCTAGGGCCGTCAAGATACTAGCTTAATGCATGAATGTTTCATACATCACTCAAATGGTCAAAGCTATGGGGACTGAACGTGTTGTCTGTACAATAATGTACAATCTTGTACAGTATTGTACAGGTGCCCCCTAGTTTGCTGAAGCGATGATGAATGATACAGATTTTATCTAGACAATACATTGTATGACATTTATCTTTCTGCGGTCAATTGCCTGATGAATAAGGTTGGGCTGGGTTTAAATTTTCTGTACATTGGGAGGACTGATGTAACACAACACTTAACATATCGCAGATCGTCCTCGAACCTCTCCCGGTGGGTAGGAGCCTGGCTCTGACGCAATTTCAGCCGCCAGTAACGCCGTTCGGACGGCGCTGTCTTCTTCGCTCATGCGTATTCTGACGCCCAAGACCTCAACAGACCGGTTATTGTCAATCAGGACCAAACTTTCTTCCTCCCTGCCTTCCGCTCAGCAAAGGATGCCTTATAGGATCACCTTTGTGGGCGCGAATGGCGTAGGAAAGAGCACAAACTTGTCAAAAGTCTGTTTCTGGCTCATCCAGAATAGCTTGGAGTGCTCATTGCGGCCTGTGACACTTTCCGGAAAGAAAGCCTCATTAGTGTTACTCAAATTGCACTTATTTCAAACATTACGTGTAGGAGCAGTGCGGTCGAACAGCTTCGTGTACATGTGCGCAATCTTTCCATGCTTGGCGTCAACGACGCAACGAATAGCAAAGGCCGCGTTGAACTGTATGAGAAAGGGTACGGGAAGGATGCTGCGGGAATCGCCAAAGAAGCTATCATATGGTAAAGAATATTGTCCAAAATGCATTTTCAAGTCACGCATTCGTACCCAGCCAAAGATAACGACTTTGATGTCGTCTTAATTGACACAGCTGGGTGCATGCAAGACAACGAGGTACACAAACTGACACTATTATTGTCACGATCCTGATGAATAATCTTCTGCCAGCCTCTTATGCGTGCACTTGCTAAGGTATGATACATCGCGGAGGCCTCTTGGAACTCCGTTGATAAATTCCACAGCTTGTTGCCGCGAATAACCCAGACAAGATAATCCTTGTCGGCGAGGCGCTTGTTGGCAATGAGGCTGTCGACCAGCTTATTAAGTTCGACGATAGGTGGAATGAGCAAGGCGGCAGTAAGCGAGCGTCTCGTATACAACCATAACTGCTACCAGCACTTGCCCAGTTACTTATAAGGTTGACTCGGAGTCTCGGCCAATTTTGCTCATTCGAGTGCCTATATCTGATCCTTCGACGTTGCCAGCCACAGAGTCAATAAACTGTGGAGTCACTTTAAGGATCAGTAGAAAAAGGAACACGGTAATTTCCTGGCAGAACTTGGTCTCACTTGGTTCAGGGTTTTGCCGATCGCTGACGCGGTTGGGGTCTAGCACTGCATAGTGTGCGTTCCGAAAATAACAGTATCACTCTCCATTGGAATTTAGATCTCCTAAGCCAGCTGCTGATCTCCCGGCATCCAGTTTCGCGTTCCCCAATGATGAGACTCTGAATTTCTCTCATATCCATGCAACTCCTGAGCCCAGCTCCAGGGATCGCCGTGTCACCTATTGTAGGCCGTATGCAACAACGGGTTGGAATTACACATTTCCAAGTGTTCTTCTCCCAAGAAAATTTCGGGGAAAGACGAAGTTAAACCTGTCTGCTGGCAATGCGCTGGCAATGCAAATGACATCTGTCTGAAGGAGTATTTCAGGTGGACAGGTTATGCAACGAAACATTATTCAGGACATAAAAGCAAGCTGTCTCCGCACCGCACCCTTCAGATTTATTTTTGGAGTCCCATACCACATCTCACAAATAATGCGTCTCTCCTTGGTCCTCGCAGTTGTCGCCACTTTCAAGTTGGCAGCATCTATCGCAATCCGTGATGACAGTGATTGTCCCCTGTTCTGCGCCTCGAACACGTGCTGCCCTGACCATTTTTGCGAGGGTGCAACTGTTGGCCACGGTTATGTGAGTATGCGTAGTTTTCATCTGACCCCGTGACTCACTGATGTGGTAGACGTGGATATGTGTAAGTGGTGACGGGCCAGGCTACTAGAACAGTGAGTTTTCCGTTTTCGCCCTGGTGCACACTGCAGCGTGGTTGACGATACGACATGTAAGTAGTTCGTTTCTGAGTGCTCGGCGGTCAGGGTGAACGAATTTCACCCTGCTGGAGCATTGAAGACCTTAAATTAGAGGAACATCTCTAACACTCGACTGCATAAAGTATGACTGAAGTACTTACAACGCGTTGTTTTTCGTCTCGTTGTGAGCTTGCAGAATATAATTTATAAAGGTCTCGCATGATTGGATGGACAGTCGGACATAACACATGTCAGCCGAAGGGAGTCTGAATGATGCACGGTATTTGCGCGGTCACCATGATGCCATATGTGTAACTGGGGATAAATCGATGACTTACCGCAGCGTTTAGAACAATGTTCGAAATCTAGTAGTTGTTTACGTCGATTGAAGGCGTGCGTGTCAAGCACATCGAAACAATCCACAAGGAACTCCCACATAAGTGGATCTTTGAACAAGCGTGCAGGAACTCTTCTACGAGCCTAATAGTATGATGGTACTGGCACAGGGCTGCATCCTAAAGTCCATTATTTTTAACGGCATCCAAATGTTCCGCCAGTACTACTTGTTTGTGCAGATTTGAGAGACACAGAGCCCCGGCCCTTACCAGACCCAGGGTCTTCGGATCCAGTCTCATTTGAAGTACGGAAACTTGGGCTAAAGCTAGATTGAGCTGCGGGCATAAGCATAGCAGGAGCAGAGCACTCACCACATACATGGCTGATTACACTGATATAATTCTGTGACGGGTTTGGGAGGAC
>MU177996.1:0-103094 GCA_016695465.1 Suillus americanus | reverse complement strand
CAGTGTGTCAAACCTATGATACACGCTTGAAGTAAACTCTACTGCGATAATTTGACAATGACTAGGTAAGTATCCTAAAAACCATATGGCTCCAGCTGTCTGATACACTTGGGCTGCGGTCTCTTCCATTCCCCCTTGTTTGGATCTGGCCATAAGGAAGCACTGTCCCATTGGGTTTGAAACGGTGGCTCAAACCCGATGGGCCAAGTAGGCAAGTAGCACATCTCCTACATGACGAGGGAGGTCAGTCATTTCACAGACAAGTAACTTGACATTGTTACCTCGAAACCACAGGCCGGTCGGCATTTCACCCATACGCTCCAGTCTAACCAGGAGATCAACTGTGTCACATCCTCCTTCCATTCACCCATAAGAGTACGTATGTGATCAGCTTCAGGGCGTTGTTCCGGAGGATAGAAGGGGTCAACTCCAGTCATCATTCCAGATGCCCACATCTTCGTGACGACGCGGCATATTTCATGCGTAGTTTCCCGTACTGCTTGCAGGAGAAGATGTTCAGAGGACGTCAATATCGTTACATGAGCTACTATAGAGGCCGTGTGCGATGTAGCACACTCCCGAAATACTGGCGCAGCCCACGAATTTGTCGTATTGGCAGTCGCAGAGGTATTAGGAGGTAGAGCTGCAAACACAGTGTAGGGCAAAAGGACGGTGCGCAGTCGTCTCTGGACTTGTTGTGCGTGGCCAAAGATCGTCCCATCGTCCAGCGTCATGTTCACCAAGTACTGCATCATCTCCAGGCGACTGGCATATCGATCAACCACCACCCGCAAGACGGTCTTCCAGTCAATCCCGCTGGTTGTTACGGGTGGTCGTGTCAATGCTTGAACTAACCTTTCTTGGACGCGTTCTATATCCTCTGATGATATTCCTCCCACTCGATGATCCCAACGCTCCAAGCCTACACGGCGCGGCACCAAGGAGGGAACAAGAGTGGTGTCGTAGAAAGAGACTAGCCCAGAAAAATCAAGCAGAATTCGGGTTTCTCCCGGATACATTTCGCGCCGTGAAGTAGAATGCATTAATTCAAAAACATGATGCACTCATGTCCATGAATAAATTAGACATGTGTCAAAACATGAACGTGGTCGCTCACCAGTATTGAGGTCCTCTGGCAGATCCGTAGGTGAGCCGTGACCGAGACGAGTGCTCTCGAGATTTAAGAACGAAACGACCTCCATGTGAGAGGTGAAGTTGCAGATCATGACTTCACTGTGACTGTCGTTAGTAATAAATCATCAAGGAACTACGTATGTATGAGTTCGCACAAATTCACATCCATCCTACAACTCACAAATCAGCATCGGGCATTGATGAATCTCAAAATACGACGAACCTCACAAAGCCATTCACGCCATATTTCTGACCCCATTTACACAGATCCATAATGCGCTGCTCTTCATTGTCCACCCACTCGGGTTTCATCTTCGACCACGCCACGAGATCTTGGGTGTCCATCGTGCCCTCAGGGATGCTCACAGAGCTGCTTCCGTCAAAATAGAGGACTCCCATCGATCGAGTGACTTTAAGGGTGAGGTGCCAGCACCCCGTTTCGATTGACCCATGGCAGAAACCCATGGAGTGGTGTGGCTCCACAGCCACCCAATCCAGAGCGGTCGGTAAATTGGGACCGGTGAGGGCTCCATGGTAGAGGAAAGTGCCTACAGGAATAGTTCCCGGGACTATTGTATGGCCTACAGGACGTAGTAAGCGATGGGTTGTGAAATCTGCGCTGTGTTCGATATTTTCAGACATACCAATACGATAACGCGTGTTTGGCCAGTGTTGAAGCAGGGAGTTGGCCGTTTCAAACACCAGATGTCCTGTCGCATTCACTGCAGGCGCTTCTCCAAGATCCCATCGTCCAGGATCATTTTCGATCCCCGTGTAAAAGGACAAAGGCGCGTGACTCGACAGAGGTGTTTGTGCAGTCAGGACCCGTTCAAATGCCAGGACAAGCCATAGTACGGCTGCTGCTTTCCTGGTAGACAGCATTCCGACAAAGGACCCTGGGCCTTTGAGTCGTAAACTTAGTTATATGTGCAGCGCTGCATCTTCTGTCCAAAGCGGTCTCCAAAGTCCGACAGCGCTCAAAGCCTTAGCCAATGAGTTCCACACCGTTCAACAACGCCACCGATTCTGCCGAATGCAACACAGCGGAGACTCAACCAAGCCGATAGTATGATTTCCTAATTTAGCCTGACTGCACGCTGCACTCATGAATCGTGAATAGCACTCTTGGAGTAGATTCGGAAAGGTGCATTTTACATATGTTGAATTTTCTATGTTAATAGGTTAATGGGATCTGGGTGGATCTTGATTTTAGTTTTCGAAAATCACTCATTTTGAGTACACTTGCACAATATTCTTCTCGGAAAGGCTCCACAGCGTCGATTTTTAATTTTTAATTTGGCAGGCTTCTTGAGCATATGCTAATACTTGTTCTCCAGCTGTCCTGATTGATATATATGTAGATTTGTGAGCTCTGAAGTACGTTGTGCATTACCCATCGAACGTGCATCACGGATCGGGTGATAGTACTAGTACTAGTAGGTAAGTATCCTAAAAACCATATGGCTCCAGCCATCTGATACACTTGGGCTGTGGTCTCTTCCATTCGCCTTCGTTTGGGTCTGGCCACAAGGAATCACTGTCCCGTTGGGCTTCAGGTGGTGGCTCATCGCCGGGAGTCGGGAAAAATCCAATGGGCCAAGTAGGCAAGTAGCACATCTCCTACATGACGAGGGAGGTCAGTCATTTCACAGACAAGTAACTTGACATTGTTACCTCGAAACCACATGCCGGTCGGCATTTCACCCACACGCTCCAGTCTAACCAGGAGATCAACTGTGTCACATCCTCCTTCCATTCACCCATGAGAGCACGTGTGTGATCAGCTTCAGGGCGTTGTTCCGGAGGATACAAGGGGTCGACTCCAATCATCATTCCAGATGCCCACATCTTCGTGACGACGCGGCATATTTCACGCGTAGTTTCCCGTACCGCCTGCAGGAGCAAACGTTCAGAGTGCATCAATATCGTTCCATTAGCTACTATGGAGGCCGTGTGCGACGTAGCACATTCCCGAAAAACTGGCGCAGCCCACGAATTTGTCGCATTGGTAGCAACAGAGGTATTGGGAGGTAGAGCTGCAAACACGGTGTAGGGCAGAAGCACGGTGCGCAGTCGTCTCTGGACTTGTTGTGCGTGGCCAAAGATCGACCCATCATCCAGCGTCATATTCACAAGGTACTGCATCATCTCCAGGCGACTGGCATATCGATCAACCACCACCCGCAAGACGGTCTTCCAATCAATCCCGCTGGTTGTTACGGGTGGTCGTGTCAATGCTTGAACTAACCTTTCTTGGACGCGTTCTATATCCTCCGATGATGTTCCTTCCACTCGATGATCCCATCGTTCCAAGCCTACACGGAGCGGCACCAAGGAGGGAACAAGAGCGGTGTCGTAGAAAGAGACTAGCCCAGAAAAATCAAGCCTAATTCGGGTTTCTCCCGGATACATTTCGCGCCGTGAAGCAGAATGCATTATTTCAAAAACATGATGCACTAATGTCCAAAAATAAATCAGACCTACGTCAAAACATAGATACGGTCGCTCACCAGTATTGAGGTCCTCTGGCAGATCGGTAGGCGAGCCGTAACCGAAGCGAATGCTCTCGAGATTTAAGAACGAAACGACCTCCATGTGAGAGGTGAAGTCGCAGATCATGACTTCACTACAGCCGTCGTTAGTAACAAATCAAATTACCAAGGAACTATATATGGGTTCGCACAAATTCATTTCCATCCTATAACTCACAAATCAGCATCGGGCAATGATGAATCTCAAAACCCAACGGACCTCACAAAGCCATTCACGCCATATTTCTGACCCCATTTACACAGATCCATAATGCGCCTCCCTTCATTGCCAACCCACTCGGGTTTCATCTTCGACCACGCCACAAGATCTTGGGTGTCCATCGTGCCCTCAGGGATGTTCACAGCGCTGCTTCCGTCAAAATAGAGGACTTTCATCGGCCGCGTGACTTTAAGGGTGAGGTGCCAGCACCCCGTTTCGATTGATCCATTGCAGAAAACTATGGAGTGGTCTGGTTCCACAGACACCCAATCCAGAGCAGTCGGTAAATGGGGACCGGTGAGAGATCCATGGTAGAGGAGGGTGCCTACGGGAATAGTCCCTGGGACTATTGTATGACCTGCAGGACGTAAGCGATGTGTCGCGACATATGCGGGGTGTTCAGTGTTTTTAGACATACCGATACGATAACGCGTATTTGGCCAGTGTTGAAGCAAAGAATTGGCTGTTTCGAACACCAGATGTCCCGTCGCGTTCACCGCAGGCGCTTCTCCAAGATCCCATTGTCCAAGATCACTTTCGACCCCCGTGTAAAAGGATAAAGGCGGATGATTTGACAAAGGTGTTTGTGCAGTCAGGACCTGTTCAAGTGCAAGGAAAATCCAAACGGCTGTTGCTTTCCTGGTAGACAGCATTCCGACAAAGGGCCCAAGGCCTTCGAGTTGTAAGTTTGATTATATACCTGTCGTTACGTTTCCTGTCAAAGGTAATTCTTATGGTTAAATTTACATTCATGCGACCATCGTGGGCCACAGTGAGTGCCACTCTCAGAGAAGTTGTGATCGAGTTGCCAACCTTGGATCCAGATCAGGATAACTTTCCGTGGCTATCGTATTAATCAGTGAATTAGATCACGGTCGAGATGGCAGTGTTCATTCTTGCATAATTCAGGATTGTCTTGCAGCTATTTGAAGGAATGATTCGGATGCAAAATGGATGCAACGGGGCGTAAGTGATATTTGAGCGACGATCGTGGGGGTATCTAGTCTTCCGGACCTCATCAGAAGGAAGGGATAGCCATGTCCGAGTCTATAAACCGAAATTCGAATGCCCGGAGTTGTAAAATGATCACGCTAACTAAGTCAGAGCAAAACTTCCAGGGTCACCGCACGTACTACTCCTATATCGTCCAGCTTGCGTGGCACGATGTGATGAGCACTTACCTGGAATGAAATTCTCGTCATCGGCGAACATTCAACTCACTCACCAGCCTGAGCCCATCAATGGTTCGGAATTTGAATCCTGCGAGCACATGAACTTTCAGTCCAATCCCTAATTATATATCGCCTGGTCTAAACAAGCTTCCACTTCGCCGCGGCGAAAGAGCCCACGACAACATGTCTGAAGATCAGCGTCATGGAAAAACGGCACTTTGGCAGGAACCAGAATGTTAGAGATTTGGCTGGTCTGGGCCACAGGACGGCAACCAACGGCACTCTAAGCGGAGTTTAAACCCTGCCAATATCCCGCCATTATTTGCTGCATTGATGCTCTGCCTCAACTCTGCCTGCTCATCAAATCTGTCCGCCCATCACCTTTCCCACCCGCTGCCCATTTTATTTCGTGCCCTCCAGTCTTCTGTCCTTTACACGCTGCCTGCCTGGTAATAACTACCGTGATGTCTTCGTTGCAATATGCAGATGGTGCCTTTCTTGCCAGCTTCCCTCTATCCATCGGCAATTGGAGTCTTTCTTGATTGTGCAGGCTGCGGCGCTGCTATTCCTCTTTTGATCTGTCCCAGCGACCTGAACGGGAAACTCGGGCAAGCCGATGGCAAAGGTAGTCCTCACTGTGTGGTTGATTGATGTTATATTAATGACATGTAGATGCATCAAATATCTACATAATGTATAAGTGAGCCTGCCGTGTCCCAGGCTTTGTCCCAAATCGCCCATTTCAGAGATGACCTCCAGTTACAGCTCCTTGACTCGGAAGTTCCTGCCGGGTTTACCATATTGTTCCAAGACCTATTGCGCTTCTGCAGGAAGTCACTCAGGTGACGTCAACATCCTTCTAAGCTTCTTCACGCTGCTAATACAGTGCTTTATGTGTATTTAGTTCAAGATCTGATCCATTATCTTGTCAACGTCTTTATTCTCGCCATTTCATGCTCAAGTATGCAAATCTCCGCGAAATCTCCACGTCATTCCGTCAGAGGGAAGTCGGCGCCACCGGTTGCGATGATCAGCGACCATGTCCCGGCCAAGCATAACCCGGAGACTCTTATGAAGTGCATGCGCCACTGGCAGTGGCAGCAGCGCACGAACCACTGCTACTGCTACATCTAGTCCTGCCCCGAGTTGAATGTCAGTCATCAGGAAAAACCTCTCCTGCTAATATCGTTTAATGTTGTCCAATTAGCTGAATTTCAGACGATTAAGGAGATCAGATGGATTATGTTACCCCGGATAATCCTTCCATGATTCCTATGGTATTTGGAGCTTTAGTTCCAGACACTGACTAATATAAATTGCCTATTATGATGTCGCCAATCTATATTAGTCAGTGTCTGGATGCACACGGACAGTGCTACTAGTACCAATGTTTGTTTAAAATGCGTATACCCGAGTCAATCCCCCCCCTAGTATTTGTAGCCTGTCTCGTCCATGTATTGCCAGATGCACGCTAAACGCTTGAGGCTCACCCACATCCACCAACGCCTATAGAAGAGCAGTTTCATTCGTCTATAGTTCAAGGCGATAATTGTGTTACAGCCATCCATACGTAGTATTTATACACAAACCAACCAGCGTAGGAATGCAGATATGTAGAATTGGAGAATGAAAAAATTGAATAGCAATATTTCCTGCACTGGCCCTCTGAAACCACTGCAACTTCGCCTAGGGGAGGGGGAAGGTAAGTAAGGAGCGTGAAAATGAAAGAAGCGCGACGAGGGGTATCATCGGAAAGGAATGGGTTGTAATTGTCTGGCAAATAACCTGGCGCATGGTGTGGCAGAAGAATAGATAGACAACAGAAAGGAATAATTTCATTCGATATGCAACAAAGCAGGTCGTGAGCGGGGTCGTGAGTGTTCTTTTAATTGAAGGTGCCCATGCTGGACGGCGGTGTTTGCTGGTATACTTGGTACATATATGCCTGGTAGAGGTGCTGGGGGACATTCTGAGTATTGAAGCCTGGCTGACCCATGTTAAGGATGCCACCAGGTGCGAGATTGGGAGATTGATTGCCGTATGGGATGGCGGAGACAGGGGTGGGAGTCATGGAAGGAGGAATCGAGGGAAGTCCGCCATTACGACGAATAGTAGAGGTGCGAGGACTGTTCATGTCTGGAGAGCGAAGGGCAAAAGGATTGAAAGGATCCGAGGAGGGCGAGAATGCTGAAGGTGGCTGAGAAATACGGCCGCGTGGCGCAGGAGCTTGACCATATGCAGGGTCAATGTGCAGTTGCGGGGGCCCAGACTGAGGATTTTGCCCACCCATCTGCAACGCAGCCATCATCGAAGCTAAACCCTGATCATTCGAAGGGTAGCCAGACGGCAGGCCAGGCACTCCATAGTGATTCTGGTTCTGACCCTTCTTGCCAGGCGGACCATTAGTGGTGTACGTGGGCTGGTAGTTTGGGATGGGAAGACCAACTTCTTCAATCAGCCGACGATAAGCCTGGGTAGCGATAACCTTGAGTTCGATTAATACCCGTTTGGTGGCCTCGATATAAGTTGGCTTGTCAATAGGGTCGATGAACGGGCTGGTCAAAATCTTGTGCACAACCGCCACACCGTTCACTTGGTCGCCCAACACGTCAGTAAGAACATGATCCCCGGGAGACGAGAACAACGCCTGGACGATTTGACGAGATGCTTCAAACTCTATCTTCTGGTTGACAATCCTGAGAACGGTTAAAGATGCCAATTTGTGCGTGCACAGATGCGATAGATGAGGCGTGAAACGAGGTGCGAGAAGATTGTACCGCGAAGGGAAAGAAGATGTGTCAAGCAACCATGTCAGCAGCAGTGCGCCATTAGGGTTCGTCGCCAGAGGAATAGAGTTCAAGATCACAGCAGTAGCAATACGACGTTGCTGGCTCAACGTGATATGTGGACTCTCAAGACACGCTCTCATGCTGCGTGCACCGAAGCGACCTTGTGCGATCTCCCACATACGATCGACCATAGCGTCGAAGATAAAATCGTTGGCAGGAGCCCCAAAACGCAAACAGCACCTGATGGTCGCTCAGTCATCGATGTCGTGGAAACAATAAACGATACACTCACTGAACCACATAGTTACCAAACTGATCAAGCAACAAGGGCGGAGCATAAGCCCTCAAATTTTGCACGATGAGCCCGACCTCCTCGGGAGTCTGGACACACTCGATTATCTTCTGTGCAGCCCAAGTACCATTCTTGTGGATGCCAATCATCGCCAAATGAGGTGTGATTCTTTCCAGCATCGCAAACCGCGGCACAGAAGAACATTTTTCAAACAGCTTTTGTACGACCTGCAGCATACCCAGGTGAGCCACGGCAACCGGACTCGGCGTGGGGATACCCACCGTGTTGCCCAGCCAGTCCGAGGCTAAGTCGACAATCTCGCCATCCAAAAAGTCACCAGCAACTTGATCAGTTTCCTCCACGGTCATCGTACCAGAATCCAGCCTCTTCCGGAGTTCGCGCAATTTTGAAGCATCCCAGCGCCTGTTGTTAGGTCTCTCAGAGACGAGTGGAATAGTCGTGTAGTACATCGTCGGAGGACGGAACTCTGCAAATGTCGTGTCAGAGACCCCTTGAAATCAGTGACCGAATCCGACGTACCAGACAACGACTGAATATCAAAATCTGCATCAGGGCTACCAGCCGTCAACTCCTTCATGATCATCTGCTGCTCCGTGACCGACGGCAGCCATCCAGCAGGCTTTGACAAACCGTCGGAAACATACGCGATATTGTGCATGCCAGAGCCAATCATGCTAAGCAAGAGATTGGAGCGGTAGTTCTCCACCTGACCACCAAGCACTTGCTGGTCTGCTGGAATAGTGGACGCGCCCTTCACGCTGCGAAGAGCGTGGATAGTGGCTCCGACGCTCAAATCGCCAATACCCTGCACTGCAACGCTAGGACTTTCATCTTGCGTTCCGTTGCCTTCCTGACCGTTCTTGACAGGGACCTTGGCAAAGCCAATACGGATGGCACCAACATCGCTACCAAGAACATCACGACCATTCAAGGCCTTCCTGGCACGCACAGCGTCATCCAGACGTTCGAAGTTGACTACGCAGATGATTAACATCAGAACACCTCACGGCACTGAAACTCACTGAATCCACAATTTTTATGCGTCAACACCCTCGCGGATTCGATAGGTCCATAAGGACTGAAAACGCTCAAGATCGTCGCAGGTGTTGTAGTGCTTGGAATAGACCCAATCCACAGCGCACGAGTAGGCGTAGACTGCAGCTGCGCATCCAATCCGCCGAGGCCAGGACTGCTGGCCTTACTCAAACCACTGGGAGACGTGGCGCCAGAGCTCGTAACAGTCGTACCCTTAGCAGGGGCAACAGGAGCACTGTCCGCCTTCCCAAAGCCAATGCGCACGGTCTGCCCATTCGGCATACCGATATTCCCACCTAGACGATTGAGCACATCGTCTTTGGCTCGAATAGCATCTGCTTGGTCAACAAAATTAACGAAACCGCACTCCTGGAACCAACCAAACATCAGCACCTTCTCATCCAATCAATCTCAATCACGTACCTTCTCCGGCAAAAGCCTTAAACTCTCAATAGCACCATACGGCGCAAACACATGAATAAGCTGCTCGCTCGTGACAGCACTATCCAGATTCCCAATCCACAACGATCGCGTAGGCGTTTGGATCTGCGAGTTATTATTCACCTCGGTCTTGGGAGACACAGCCCTTCCCTGCGAATTGGGCGCAGCGAGGTACGACGACGCACGACTCAACTCGCCATTAGGGAAATGCACCGTGGGCGAAGACGTCCCTCGCGCACCCGACATCTTCGCATCGCTCTTCAAAATCCCAGCCGGATTAGATAGATTCACAAGACTCCCACTCGCAGCTGCAAGATCATTGAGATAGGGGGATTGGGCTTCACTAGTTGTGGCGCGGCGCTGGAGGGTACGAATGGGATCATCGAGCGTTCCTACGGAAATTGCTCTGGGTCGGGATGAGAGGGCGCTCGCAGGCGTTAGATGATCGCCCTGCTTGAACCCCTTGGCCACGTATGACGAGTGGAATAGACTAGCGTCTGACATGGAGCCATCGTATAGACCTAGCCGTTGACGGTCGTACGGCTGATTATCATGCGCATCAAAGTACTCGTCTTCCTCCTCTGCATTGGGGGTGGCGAGGAGGGACGAAGCACCAGACGAGCGCGTACGATACGGGTTTGAAACCGTACTGGCCCTCAAGCGCGGTGGATTAGCCAGGTTTCCAGCAATAGCAGCCTGCGCTTGGGTCCGTAGCTCCGATATAGTAGCAGCAGGTGGTGGCCGGTGACTATCATCCAAGCCAAGATAATCCAAAGTATGAACATCAAAGTCGTCGACCGAGTCCGCGGACGTAACGGAGCGTAACTCATCCAGAACAGGAAAGTTGGACCCTGATCCATTAGCGGAGGATAACCATGACGATGAGAAGATAGACGGGCCGAATGCATTGGAGAGACCGGCTGAGGGTAACGTTAACGAGCCTGACCTCAAGCGACTGTTACGCTCGGAACCGACTGACGTAGGAGCTGCCTGTGGGGCCGCTACTGTAGTGGTATGCCGGATGGTAGGGCGCGAGGATACGAGGATGCTAGGAGGCGTGTTGGCGGCCTGCCTCTGCTGCAACTGTTCGGCAAATGATTCCGTTGAGGGGGTAGTACTACTCAGGGTATTAGATGCAGCAGCGAAACGCTGAGCAGCGAGATGGACATCAGAAGGCAGAGTTCCGGCTCGGGCTCTCCTAAAACCCGGTGGATAATTAGAAGCTGATGTTGTAGAATCATCACTGGGGGAAGCGACGGTGGTGGTGAAGTCGTTTGGGGGAGAACCGCTCGGAGGAAGAGCGCGCAGCGCAGGCGGCCTATATCTAGCGCCGTTCAGCCGTTCTTCCGCCTGGATCTCCCGTGCCCTGTTCACGAGAGCGTGGTAAACGAAGCAGATCGGCTAAAAAAAGCAAGGAAAAATGAGACGTACCTCTTTGCATATGCAGCAGAAGGGGCTGGGGGAGGGGTCTTTCCCGAGGAGACTCGTGAATAGGAGCCATTGTTGTCAGAGGCAGATAAAGACATTATAGCTAGGCTTATTTTGGTGGAATTAGGATTAGCGTTGGGTGGATGGGATGATTAACGGACGACTAGTCCGTTGTTTTTGTCGTGCAAATGATAAGACTTGATGCCCAAGCTGGACCTATGATTGAGATGTGCGCCTAGACGAGCAGGGTCGTTTCGTTCGTTTTCACGGTGGCAGTCGCGAAGCGAGTCGAGACGTGAAATTAGCCTGTCACAAAAAAAAAGAACGGAATAGAAAAAGCCAAAAAAAAAGAGTTAAAGCAAGGATATTGGATTGGACAGTCAGTCCAGAGAGGATGTACTTTAGAAAGCCTGGGGACTGGGACCAGGAAAATATGCAAGTACTAAGTAAGATGCTACAAATTCGCTGGTTGGGAGAAACCTGGAAAGAAATCCCACTCTAGCTTTTCACACTCCGCTATTCTTCCCAAGCGCCATCATGAACTTTGGAATAATTTCTTGTGTTACGCCCGAGATTCTTGTTCGTCCACCGCATCAGACACTAGTTTCATAAATTTTCTGAGTACTGCCAGTCACTGCCTCATAATGCGCAGCATTTCTATCCGCAGGACACTGATTGGTGATTAATTGATTGATCATCATTCGTTTAAACGCTTCCTCATTCATTACTGCACTGGTGCGTGCAACAAGCGAGTAAACTATGAGTGGGGGCTGTGAGCTATAACATACAAATGAAAGCCGGAGGACGAATGTGTATGCTGCAATCGACCCCCACGCTCGCAAAAATGCAAAAGTAGGTAAAAAGGCGAGCGAAGGGGTGACTGGGGAACCTAGAATACTTGGCGCATCTTTGCGCAAAGAGGTATATGGGTCGATATCTGATACAGCTCTAACGAACGAAGCTAGCAAAAAAGCAACAAAAAAATCAGTCCAGAACGAAAAACTGCAAGCAAGCAGTCAAGCAAAAGAGGGGGGGCTTGAGACCTGAGAAACCTTGCAGTAATAAGAATGAGTCGAGCAAATGCATATCAAAGCTTGAATGCCGGTCGAGTAATGCACCGAAAGTTGATGGAGTAGCGAACATAATGGAGTTTCGGACCGTCGATGCAGTGGCGGACCGTCAGCAGACCAGATCAAACCTCACGCATGTCTCGGCCCCCTCATCCGGGGCCGCACACCACGCGTGCGAGCAACAGCATTTGCAACCCGTTTCGACCGCCTCAACGAACGGCCATCTTTCAAACTCCTTGGCTCCTCTTCCACGATCTCCGCATCCCCATCCCCGTCTGCGTCCGCGTCAGCGTCCGTGTCTTTATCGCATTGGTGGTCCGTGTTGTGATCACGTTCGCTGTCCACATCTTGATCCCGTTCACTTCCATCTTGATCCCGGCCATCCATACACACATCATCCTCGCCCACCTCCTTCTCCTCCCAATCAGGACACACGCACAACACACGGAACATCTCCGCCTCCGTAGGACTCAGCGGCGGCTCTCCGCTTCCAGTCCCATGTCCATTTCCGAGATCGGCGCTTCCTGGTCCAAAATCGGTGCGCCCAACCCCAAGACCGGTACTTCCACTTCCAATGTCAAGACCGGTGTGTCCGCTCCCCAAACTAGCGCGCGCACTCCCAAAGTCAACACCGCTCCCAAAATCAATCCCATTTCCAGAACTAGTATTCGGTCCTAACCCCGACGCAAGCGCTGCCAGCGCAATATCAAATGCAGGAAGCACAGGCTCTGCTTCGACTTCTGCTTCTGGCTCGGCGTCTTCAGGAAGACTCCATACTTCGTGGACTTTTGGTATAGACGTGGGAAGTGCCGGGTTGGTGGACGTGGGCAATGACGACGACGGTAGTGATGAAGCTGAATGCGAATGTAGATCCAAAGACGGGGAACGTGGATGCAACTCCGAAGAAGACGGCGGGGCATACGATTCAGCCCTTGACGGGGGCGAAGTCGACTGAGACGAAGATAACACAGACGACGCCCGTACCGACACCAACGACGAAGGAGACGACGAGCCTTGACTCCCCACAACCCTCCCACCCTCAAAACACACTCCAAACTGTCCCAACATCCTCCCAGGCTTACTCGCCCTCCAGAAATCCCTCAAGGCGCTCGGGAACCGCATCACAAGCTCGTCGCTTAGGAATACCTCCACGCTTGTTCTTAGCGCTTCATCTTGAGAGTAAGCCCGTTCTGCGCGTTGGGCACCCGCCTGAACACTCGTCCTCAAAAACTCCCTTGCACAATCCAACGACACCCACACCCCCGCCACAGCCGAATTCGGATGCTCAAACCGCACAGCGCTCGGCGGAAGAACCGGGACCGCAGCGGCACAAGGTGATGATGATGGTGAAAACGCAGCAAGCAACGGCGTAAGGTTTACGAAATCCGTGTCTAGCCTCCTCAGAAGTGTCCGCGTCGTATGAGGTGCGCAAAGAGGCAGCGTAGTTTGATACACCGGTATTCCTGGGACTCGGTTAATGGCTGACACAGACCACCAAGAAGAGAAGAAGAAATGGGACGAGATGAGATGCGACGTACCTTCAACTTGCGTAGCGCTAACAGGTGGATTGCACGGCACGCACGTGTGGACTACTACTACTTGGTCTTTGCGTTCAGGGAGAGGTTCTGGATCAGCCATTTGGCAATCTTTACTGGATGATGAGGAATGGTTGGGTGCGGGTGATGCGAATCGTGTCCGTCGAGTTCCCTTTTCCCACTCTAGCTCGAGCTCAGCGATGTGGACACTATCAGGACCAAGCAGTTCTGCATCTTGCCAGTCCAGCACGCTGTTCTTGCGCTCCAGAGACGGTTTCTTCGCATGCGAGGGCCGAGGAGGGGAGCTATTGACCCTTGGTGATGCAGACAGTGCCGACGAATAATGGAACGTGAACCCCGTGCTCGAACCCGGGGACGTTGGAGAAGGGGTGAGTGGTGACATAGGAGAGAGCGGGAACCCACTCCATGGTACACTCGTAGGTGACAACGACAATCCATTCAGCGCCTCTGATGGATCTTCCTTCTTAATTTCAACATCCCCACACGCACCCGCCCAGCCACTATCAAACTCCCACTCCCACATCTCAAGTTCCTCGACCTTGACCTCTGGAGTAACCGCATGGCGACTTTCATTTTCCCGCGCCACCGAAGCGAACCCAGACTCTGGGCATGAATATGACCGCGCACGATTGAGATCTAGGTCCTCCCAGGCATCTAGCATGTCTCTCACGTTTTGACTTGTGCCAATACTATTATCTTCTGCTTCGTCTTCTACTTTCACGCTCACACCTCGAGATTCCTCTTCATCGCTTGAGAAATCAAAATCGATATCCTCCTCGTGGTCAGAATCTGGCGGAGGTGATGCGCTTCCTCTGGATTGGTCGGTGGGTGGCGGGGGAAATACGTATTGAAGGGAGGGAGGGGATACGGGGGTGTAACATGGGACTGTAATTGACCTGCGAGGGTAGGGTGGGAGACAAGATGGCTCTGGACTGATATCGGGCACTGCTGGGGACATGTCGATGTCTTCGTCAGAGGACGTATCATGGGAGAGATCGATGATGTCTGTGGGATCTGTAGTAGTGGGAGAGGGACGGAGACGTAGGGTAAGTTTGACTTTTGGAGGTCTTTCAGGTTCGTCTTCTTCTTCGTCAGAAGAACTGGAGGCACTCTCTGCATAACCGCTATCTACAGGACTTGAGCTGGGCGATGGACTGGCCCTCTCTGAGAGTCTGTCAGTGGCGCGACAGCGTCTTGAGATGAGTCTTTTGCGTTTCTCTCCGCACTTTTCCATTTGATTGTGAGATTGTTTTCGAGGCTTTGTATTTGATGTGGAAGCGGGGTAGTTTGAAAGGAGAATACCAGCACGAGAGAAAGGGCAGGATACGCCACTAGCTTTTGAAAGATACCATACTATTGTGCCACGACGAAAGTTTGTGTGGCGACCAGGAGGGATGTTCTGATTTGGACACGTGGAGTCGAGTGGCTGCCTTTGTATGGGTGCACCTCCTACACGGGAATGGAGTGCAGGAACGAGATCGTCGTCAGCGGATGTGCCAGATAGGGTGTGACGAAGAAGAAGAGGGTGATCTTGTTGAGCTTCGCATCGGGATAGATGGTTTCGAATGTAAGTAGTTATTGCTTGCGACGCAGCAGAAACGCTAGGGTAATTGTGAGTGGGGTGAAGAGAGAGAAGAAAGGAGAGCATACTTCTGACACACGAGGCCAAAGTTTAAAGTCATTTCCGCAAGGTCCTTGATTGTCATGGCGCGATTGTCCTAGAAACACACGCGTGAAGGTATGGATAGGAACGAGGAAAAGGGACTGACCACGCTGAGGAAGCAACGACCGATAGCATGGAATACCTTGCTAGTGGCGTCTTCAGGGTGTAGCATAACATTTGGAAGTGGAAATATTGGGAAGTGAGACAGATTTGGAATTGGTTCTGCTGTTGTTGGATGTGGTACTGGTTTTATACGCCTTGGTTGTGGTGATTGACGAAGACGAGCGCTTGGTTTAAGGATTGAATTGTTCCTTATTCTTGTACCATAATTGTGTGAATGTGAAGTATCAGACATTATAAAGCATTAGTTGTTGAATTCGTTATGTCGACCAGCGAAGAAGGGACCTTAGTGAGTGAGTGAATGGATGGATGATGGTGGTAAGAGGAAGAGAGGCGTTACAGACCAAAAAAACTAGATTACTGCGTATCCCCCCGATCAAAATAACGTAAACCCCTTTTTGATTATGTAAAATAAGTAACTAAACTTTAATTTCACACACAACGTGAATTGCTCCGTCTAATGCCGTCATAAGAGAAAAACTAATTTAATATTCCCTTTGTCACGTCCTTATTGTGTGTCTCACCCACGTTGTCCCTTCATTGCAACCTTATCCTATTCGCTTCTCTCAGTATCTTGCCGCTCGTGCACCGGTAACCACGCCATGATCCACTACCGTGAACTGGATTTGCACGACTCACACAGCACCAATATTAAATTTGGCGTACTCTCAGGAGTCAGCGGTATCTTCCGTGTCAGGCGAAATATTAGTTTGGTGAACCGTGAGTGCGTTGATGGGCTTGATGGTAGCACGTTGGATTTGGTCTTAACGCGTGCAATGAAATGTCTACTGCATTCTTCTATCATTCTCACGACCCCAATGCTGCGGTCTCGGTGATCTCCTGAGTGATGCGGATGGGATTGCCAAGCCTTACTACGCCCGTGCGCCACTCTTGAGGCGAATTTGCGCAATTAATGACGCCGTTCGCAATGCCAGGTCATGATTCGGGGCAAAGGCTGTGTAATAGTACTACGGCGGCTGCCTAGAGCGGATCGTCACTCGCTTAATATGTATAGGTCTTGTTAAACTTCTGCAGTGGTATGAAAGAATGCAACTCTTGAGGATCCGGAGAGTAGATATGGCTTAGTCTCCCAATAGAAGCAAGTCGTCGATCGATAATGATAGAAGAAATGACCATCTTCTCATCTGCCTACAGGAGACTAGATGGATTCTCCAAACCTAGAACTTATCAGATCAATAGTACATTTTTCACCCGGACCTCGGAACGACCCATCCCTCCCTTTTGGAATAATTGCGAAAGCTCGTAGTCGCAGTACTCAGCTGTAGATACTCTAGTACCATAGCTGAAATCGCATCAAAGTCTAAGCGCCACTGATGTCCCTGGATGATCATTAAAGTGCAGGTGACTGTCAGCGGACCGCGAGTCTTCACCCAAACAAAAACAAAACTCAACGCTATTCAGGATCAACATCCCTAATTCAAGTTGATCCCTAGACTTGTAGGACACAACAGATATCCCAGGCTCTAGGCGTGTATGTATTCTAACTTTCAGCACAACGTGTCGCGTTTGGTCGTGCAAAGACGTGTCATGACTGGGTCAAAGGCTGTGGACTAGTTATTCTAGCTGCTACCCTGGATGGATCGCAACTATAAAAGACATGAAACGCACGTGCTGTGGTATTTGGAGAACGGGATTCTCACGAAAGACCATTTCGAGCCGAGATCAAAATGAAAGCGCAAAGCTAAAAAAAATCATTAGGTGGGTCATTCTGGATCAGTGTACGGCACGTCCCGTTCGCAATAACAGCGAAGGTGCTCGCCGAAAAACGTAGCATCTTGTGAGAATCCACTCATGTGTCGAAATTTTTGGAGTGACAAGCCTGAGCGAAACTAGTGGGAAGAATGAAACAAATTCAACGCGACACGAGAGATTAGAACATCACCAAGATACGTTCGTTGTTATGAATCCTCCCGCATGTTTCAGTATCTCCCTTAGATCATTACATGATGAAACTCAAAAATCTGCCATGTGAGGGTCCGACGGGTCGTAACCCATGTCGGTCTAAGCAGGAGAACCTTTGACAACAAATGGAACAATGATCAAAGAACAGGCGAATTCGCCTGTTTCAGACGCCAATGTTGGGTTATCATTAGAAGAAACGATGGAGCGCTGTATCCGCAACTGTGTGCATGCGTGTCGCGAGCAAGGCAAGAAGTGGTGAAGAGCACTACGGTCACCTACTACGACAAACACTAAGTGGCTGACTAAGCTGCGGCCCCCTCCGAGTTGATGATCCCAACGACTAACTTCCTTCGGCTCTAAAGGACTGTCAAGGGGAGACTAGGTTATCATTTATCTCAGCGCATGTATACATGACTCACTCAAAACAGGATCGCCAGATAGTCCTCAGCCTGGACAGTGAAGTTGAACGACTTTTGTCCCTCTACCACAGGAGGCGTAGGACGTCCGAGCATCAAGTCACACAAAATGCTTATACCCCGAACAATCATTGTCAAAGTCAGATCAATCCGCAGTGCGAGAGAATTGCTCACATCCGCTTTGGTATAATCACGTCCCGTTGTGGTGACACCCAATTTGAATGGTGGAGCAACTCTTGCTTGCCTGAGCCCCCCAGTATGACCGGTAGAACTGGCAGTGCCCAAAACAATCAGCAGCCGCTACGGCAAGTTTCATGAGCTTGTCCTGAATGGCCCCGAGCGAAGGATATTTTCGTAAGGGCAGAATCGTCGAGTTGGACACACCACTTGAATTCAGATCCTTGATACTGCAGATCATGCTATGAACCCCGTAATATGCGAATACCGAACGAGCATAATGACGTGCATTGATAGCCATCCGAGGCTATTGTCCAGTATTCGGTTGCGTTTGGCTTTCGGTCAACAACGTTCAATTGGGTCATATACATTTCGCTTGCAAGGTTTAGGACGGTATACGTATGTCCTTTTACTTGTCTATATCGTATTCACGTACTGCAATATTACCTATACCATAGAGAAAGGGGATGATTAGAGGCAGCTTCAACGGCTCTCTGAAATAAAGGTGCTCACTATTGTAACCTTCAAGCCCACAGCCACGTAAGGAAGTCGAATGCTGCCATGTATGTCTTTGGAATGTGCTTATCGCAGATACGACGATTGCGGAGACCTTATGTCATTATCGATGTTCTTACCACAGATTTGCTGGTAAACTGCAGTTCCGGAGTTTTTCTGAGTGGAGCCTTATCGGACAAGAATACAAAGAACGCAGAGGCCCAGCCCCCAAGTACCACAAAAGAATTTTGGCTGTGCAGAACGATTTCACGACTGCATATTAAAAATAATCAGCAGAGTAGGTAACCTGGCGAGTCTGGTAAGCTTACCAAGTGCCTGCGCCTTCGATACGCTCACCAGATGGAACTACGTTCCACTGTTCTAGTCAGTACTAAGCAGTGGTAAAGGTTATGAGGGACGATGGCATACAAACTTCATACGGCAAAGACATGTTGTGGATGAGGCCCAGTGAGGACGTGTGCATGCCGTCTCTCAGAGTGGTTGCAGATATGGCTATATAGTTCTTAAGAAAAAGGTTATCATATCCAATAAAGTTGAACGTAACTCACCTGATCAGGAGAAGGATTTATGATAGTGCAATCCAGGAGGCACATCCGGGTACACATGGTGTTCTGCCCGGTACGACCCTGGAATGTTCTTATCGCACATATGATGGTCAGTGCGGGGTATAAATGCGGCCGTTGATTTATTTTAAGGTTAATCATCTTCTTCCTGATATCGCGCTGGGACAGTTTAACCATGAGCGTCGACACCAATTTTAACTGATAAATATATTTACACCTGTGACTTCTACTGAGACTGGGATCACTTGCATTGATGTAAGGAAGCATTGCCTCCGAAGTCTAGTACAAAACGCTGGGGTAATGAATGAAATCGACGTGCTCAACGTGAGCAGAGTGGCGTCCGAGTGAGGTACGAGCAGTAAGCACGGATAAGCGCGCCAATGTTTACCAGTGGGGCCTCCTTTCCTCTTCCAGTCACAACGCCCTCACCGAGCCAGGAATGAAATCGTACATCGCAAGCTATAGCATGTTTGACCGCGCTTACCCCATGTCGCCGACTGTCACCGAACCACACGTCGGCAGCAGCCTACGCACCAGAGTAGCAACGATTTCCCGAGACTGTGCAGGAGAAGGGGGTACACTTACCTTTTACGTATGCCCAACAACCTGAGCTCGCCATCCGACTTCAGTTCGGCCGTGCAATTGTGGTAATCCTTTTTCCTGTTGTAAGTCAGCATGCGATATGATACAAAATGCCCAAATGCCTAAATGAATTGTTCCACGCAGGTGCTGTCAAGGTATGAATAAAAACGTGTCAGATAAGAGATGCAAACAGCTACAATATCTCTAGCATTCTGACGTTCATCATGTTATCAACAACAACCCTGTCCTTAACCTGTGCAGTGATATTGCGGTCCGAAGCAATTCTCTTATACACGCCACCACGCTGCTGCGCCAACAACAGTGCGCTAAAAGGCTGTCCCAGGTGAACGATGAACCTCAACGCTCGGTGAAACTCCGAATTAGCCACCTCGTGGTCTCTAGGGGGCCAGAGAGGCAGGTCATCCGAAGGAGATAAAGGCTCGGGCAAATCGTCCAAGCCTTGCGACTCGTCTTCAGACTCAGGCAGGTCGAGATCATAAAGATTCCACGGGCGGATGAGGAAGAATGTCTGCCGTACAGGCCTTCCAGGCGAGAATTGGATCAGTTTGTCTGCCGTTGTGATTTGTAGGTCTCGGAGCCCGTCTGCCTTGACATCATAGACAAGATTTGTATCCTGGTTTTGAATACGCCTCAATCTGACTTCTGTGACAAGAAAGGCGATGCAAGGAAGTTGCAGTCTGGAATTTGCGAAACGAGGGGAACCAAGGTTGTCAAGGAGGGAGTACAGTTTCAAAGCCGAGTCCACATCTACAGCATCTCGCAGCGCGGAGACTGACGTTTTCATTTCGTCTTCAGATGGAGGTGGCGGCATGCAGGGTGGAGCTTTGTATGACGTGATGTCAGCCGGGAGACAGCTATTGAAGTCGGATGATTTTCCAGCCCAGTCCAGGGCAGTTATGTCGCACGACCGAGCGATAATCTCCTGTAAGAGGCGCCCAAGTGCATTTTGTCTATTCTCCCCGTAAATGACAGGTAAATGAATGCCGAAGATGCCAAACAATGAGTACGCGATATCTTCCTGCAACGTGGTGACACGGTTCGACGACCATCGGAGTTTTTCTCGCGTGCCCCTCATTCCCGGTTCGAAAGTGATGAGCGACTGAGTATTTATACCGGTTGAATCTGCCAGCTCCTGCATGATAATGTTTGACTCCTTGTGATTGGGAGAGTGGTCATCGAGATAGAGGGCCCAATTTTGTGTGTAGAAGAGAATGATCCTTGGAGCGAGGAATTCCTGAACAGTCCATCCTCGCGTGTTCCAAGCGCAGGCTGCGAGTGCGCCGGGCGTCGACGACGGCGAAACGTCTGACAAGTAGACTATCGTAAGAGCTGAATTACGATACCAGACAAACATGGAGTTGACCGATCGTGAGACCTCAACATTATTACTTTGGTCGATGCAACAGGTGTCGCTCCATGCCCAGTAATGCCCAGCATCACGAGCGACTTCGCAGAACTTCTGCAACTTCACAGTTTCTCCGACTGGATTCAAGTCGTATACGCCTTTGACCTGAACGTCATGTAGCAACGGCTCCTTGCTCCCCCACCTATGTGATAACATAGCCCAACTGAAGTATTTCTCGACCGCTTTGTTGATGCGCCTCGTTTGGACGGTGGCATACATTATCGATGATGACAAGATCTCCTTGTACTCTGTGGTTCCCTTGAAGGCATAGACTTGTTCATCTCGGTTATATAAACGACCAGTGGAGGTGTTGATTAGATGATGTGGGGAATTTTCCAGCTTCGCATCAATGGCTTCTTGAATAGCGCGAAGTACTTCGGATGGACTGGCATACTGCTGGCGCAGTTCTGGAGATATAGATTTAATCGTATTCAGTCGGCGCGCAAGTTCCTTGGTGCTTACTTCGGTCATCCAACTTGGAGAGCATGATGTTGGAGACTTCAATTGCTTCATCATAGCGTTCAGCTCTGTGAAGCGCTACATGCTTTACTTCGTACCCAACATACGACGAAGGGTTGAGTTCAATGACCTGTACATTTGCGGTATTAGAATAATTGCTACAGAAATGGTGGATATCATTTACACCTTTTCTGCGTCCTGGAGGGCCTTCACATAGAGATTTCGTCCTACATAGGCCTTACTGCGGAGCACAAGGAGGGACTCGCATGAGGGGTCCAGCACGAGCGCTGCCGAATAAAGTCCGATAGCCATCTCATAATTTCCCCCACCAATAGCCTCGTCTGCTTGTGTAACACAGCGTGCAGTGCAATTTTTCTTGAAGGCTAATCCACCGCAGAGTAAGTCTCATGCTCAAGTCATCCAAGATCTCCAGCACTCACTAGTGGTCCATTTGGGGCACCTGTCCTTCGCATCCTCACCGATCATCCGCATCATGTATCGGTAACATTCGGCGGCTTCGATCACTCGACCGGCAAGGAGGAATACGTTGCACTGTCTTTGGTTGACAGTTTGCCACAACGAATCCAAGTCCCAGCCGAATAGCTGTCCAGTACATCATTAATCAATGGAAGTTTGCTCTGCGACGTTATGGTGACGCACCACTGCGAACAGCTTCAATTCAGGTTCAAAAAGTGTTCTGCGAGAGAACCAGTCGGTTATACTTAAAATACTATCGTTGAGTAGATCCGCGGCTTCGCTGTATCGCTCATCATCAAAAGCAGCTATTGCAAGCAGCGCACGCAGATATAACTGAAGAGTGTATTTCAGCATAAGAAAATTCATGAGGTCTAGCAAAAAGCTCACGTTAACGACGCTGCGCGAGCGTGTGTGTGAGTGTTGATTAGCGGTGGACAGGTCCTTAAGTCGTCGCATTGCCTCATCGTGACAATTGGCATTAAAAAGTGCAACGGCCTAGAAAGAGATGACATCGTTAGAGAAAGATGTCAGCAAATAGCGACGAGAGTACCTTGATCAATAGTACAAGATCGATGGAAATCGGGTCATGATTCAAAAATACGAAAGAGAGATCGAAAGCTTCCATGGCATCACAGAGTTGGTCATTGCCGCAGAGGGCGATGCCCTTGGAAATGTAGCCCAATAATGAGGGCTGGATGGCAATGGACTGAGCCAACAAGTTCAGTCAATCTGTGTTCAACAGCATCATGGTAGGCAGGGCATCCGACCTTGATTGCATCTTGAAGTGCATCGTCCCACTCAAAATGTCGCGCCCTTAAAAGTGAGCGATTTGCATAGGTGTCGTGGCTGTTGTCACCTTCGCTGATTTTTTGGGTCAGCAGCTCTTTAGCGGTATCCAGATCCCCGGTAATGAACGCATCGCGGACCGCCGTATTTATAGCGAGGATCTACATGAAGGAAGCTCAGATTCCATGATAAGTAGACGCATCGAAACTAAAAAGCTCACGTCAAGTAATGAGTGATTGTCATCACTGCTAGATGTTTCGTCACTTTCTGAGGAATAATTGCTCAAACTGCCGTGATCCTCTGCGGGATATTGCTCTAGTATGTCCTTGATAGACCAGAGCCAAACCTTCCCTTGAACATCTCCACTGACAAGCAGTTCTCCATTGGGAGAAATTGCAACACAGTTAACCCCCGCGGTGTGCACGAGTGCCTTTGCTATGTGCTGGTGCGTCTTTGTATTCCACAGCCGCACAGTCATGTCGTCCGAGGCAGTGGCAATGAAGGAGCCATCAGATGAGATGGCGAGTGAGAGGACCCAAGCATCATGACCGATACAAGGTTGACCGATCTGCAAATACCCAGTCGATGAGTCCCAGAACTTGACCGTTTTGTCATATGATGTGGAGACAAGTTGCTGGCCGTCAGCTGACCAGACGACGCTTCGAACCAAATCTTGGTGAGCGTATATTTCGAGAAGAATTTCGGCGCTATTGGCGCGCCAAACCCGGATGGTACGGTCGGCTGATCCGGTGGCTAATTTTAGCCCATCTGGGCTGAAAGCGACGCTGAACACCGAATTACGGTGACCCTTGAGTGTTTCGAGCACAGCGCCAGTCTCTGTATCCCATACAACGACCGTTTTATCTTCTGACCCGCTAGCGACTCTCTTTCCGTCGGGGGAGAAGCATACCGATAAAACCCAACTTCTATGTTTTATTAGTGACGACTTGACTACCATCTGGTTGTTCAAGTTCTCGACGTCCCAGATGATGATGGTGTTATCACGTCCACCGCTCACAATTCGCATCCCGTCTGATGATATGGCCACTGCTTGCGCTCCATCCTTGTGGCCCTCGAATGGCCCGCCTACCAATGTTCCATTTTGCACATCCCATATTCGCAGTGTGCCGTCCATTGAACCAGTGACAACCCGTCGACCGTCTTTGAAGAATGCAGATGCTTGCACTGATCCCATGTGTTCTTGCATCGTCCCAATTGGCGTTGGTTGCCCTCGTATTATCGGCGCCGCCTGCTTTTTCACATTGGGATACGCATCTGTTACTGCATCAGGCACCCCTGACATGTTGCATTGACCTAGCCACAGAGAATGACGGTCAGTAGCATTTGAGGTGGACGAGGGGCATACTTTGTGAATATAGGTACGTCGTGGATATTGTATCATGTGAGTAGTGTATTTCTGCCTATAAGCAACTCACATAGGCGCCTATCCACGGTTATTGTTGCTTCCGTATTACTACCGCTGCTACGGCGTTGATCTCTTTGCGCTTTTTCCATCAGTCGTCACTGCCCCTCTTTATAATCACCCGCCATGTACCAAGAGCCCCTATTCTGTCCACAGTGAACCCACTCGATGCGGCTGGTGCGATTCTGCACCACGGTCAATTCTGCAACTAAATATTTCTTCTACCAACCTTATTTTTGGTTACCTTTTGTAGCTCACCCTGCTTCGCCACGAGATCAAAAAGGCCGCCAAGTACGCGCTCAGTGATGTCTTATCACTTCGAAGTTCTGGTGATGTTACATATGCATGTCACATGCACTGACCGTCGGACCAGCGCATCTTACCGGTGTGCGCCCACTCGTACGATGACATCGGATCTGTACCGCCTGGACCCGCCTAGCACCAAATTGTGTCCTATCCGTTTATCTCCACGAGGTGTCTGATGGACTCCCAGAACCAATATCAGCTATTAAATCCAGTTGAGCAAACCTTCAAGATATATCATGTGACCTATCGAAAAGGTCATTGCTCTGGATGGCTCTATATGCAAGGGTCTGGTTTCTCTCTGGTGATGTTTTATAGATTGTATAACTGGAATTCTGCTCATCGTATCCACATGCTTAACCATTATATTGTTAGAATTATGTGACGTGATTATTTATTTAAGTCCAGTTGATGGGCCAGACCCTCTGTGCATAGTAACATGTCAGTGTCAGAAGTCGCGAACATCTTCAAATTGAAAGTGGCACACCAGTGACACCATTCAACCATACAGAATTGTGGTTGCGAGTAAGATAAATGTATGTATAACCGATACTGCATATGTAACCTTTTCCGACAGAATACGAATCAAGCGAATGAAGAATGTCTAAGGTCCCGGAGGATAACAGATTGACAAGAGTACGCGAGAAGGAAGGAAGTGCAAATCAGGGTAACATCGACAACTCGGGCAATTGCTACAATGTAGAGGTGAATGGCTTGGCTTCAAGCTGCATTCAATTCCTCCCAAGAAATAAAATGACTGCCTGCTCCGCACCGGAAACCACGCGCTTCTGGAAACCAAACATATCCCGCACTACATTTTCGGTCCTCTGCAAGACGGTTGAGTGTATTCTTGATCTTTGCCTGCACATTGGCGTCCATGACACCCTCCTTCCCCGTATGAAGCCCACGCTCAGCTTCTTCTCGGGCACGCTGTTCTGCCTCCGCTTTCTCTTCCGCTACTCGTCTTTCCGAGCTTGCTTTATCAGCTTCAGCTTCTGCCTCGTTTCTCGCCCTCGCATCTACTGCCCACTGCCTCTCGGCTGCACGCTGCCTCTCCTTGGCTTCTTCTTCGGCTAGCTCATCAGTTGCCTGCTGGGTTTCTGCCACCTTTCTGGCTCGTTCCTCGGCAGCTGCCTGTGCTTCCGCGTCATCGGCCTGCATCTCATATTCATGAAGTTCATGAAGTAGACGCCTTCCTTCCTGGTCATCAAGCCAAGTGGCAGAGACATCCACTGAAAGGGAGCGTAGCATGACCGAGGTAGGATACTCTGAGACGTGGAACTGCAGGTACAAGTGGCTGCTCTGTACAATGCGGACGTCAAGGATGATCTGTTGACGATCCACGAAGTGGTTCCACTGGCCCTGCAGGTCGTTCTTCTTGATGGCCAGCACGGATGAAAGACACACAGTGTCAGCGCCCTCACGAGTCTGAGGCACGACAGTTATCCCACCGCGGTAACTGCCGTGGGTATTCGAATTCGTGCTGATCCCTTCCGTGATTGCATCTGAATCAGCTGTAGCAAGTAGAATATTGGATTGAACCACAGAAGCCCAGTGATCATTTGCTGTGCTATATTTAACCGTATACGAGATCGATGTGAGTGTTGGGTGGACCATATCCTCTGGGATAGGGACATTTAATGTGAGTGTCCAGTTCCCATCTTTATTGCTGATGAGCTCGGGAATGGGCTGCACGGAATATGACGCATGTGTGTGAATCATGTGTATGTTCTGGGGTGGGAAGGTGCTTGACGCCTGAATAGTATCGGTAGAGGGTGGGGTAGTTAGGGATGAGGTCACGGAATATCGAGCGACCGTCCGGGAATTGATGGTGGGTTGGATATACACTCCATGTGGACCCAATAGTTGGGCGAGTGCAGTGGTAAGGGCTGGGTGTATACAGCCGCATTGCTGGTTGTGGGGGCCATCGGGCAGGTTCATCGGTTGCCTCTGCGTTGGAAGCTCCACTGGCCGAGACGAAGGCCGGCGCTCGTTTAGCTGAGGATGATATGGAGGAACGCTAGATTTTATGAGAAGAGGGACTGTATAATTGTCGAGGTGAGAAGATCTTCTGGTACGTACCTTGACTCCAGGCTTAGATAGGTACCAGGATATATCGTTTATGTCTGCGGTCACAATCCTCCGGTCAGATGCAGCAAAAGTAGTGTTTATCTGAACTTGCAGATGTTTTTGAAATGCCTTGTGGTGTTCCCACTTGGCAGCCCGCCGTTTGACAAGATTGAAAATTGTGTTTATGAATAGGCCACACTGGTACGTTCGATCGTATCACGGAGGAAATAGTATTCATTTTGCGTGCCCAGAACTATGGGCGTTAAACTTCCGGCTCTGGGATCTGGAGGACGATAAAGGCAAGAGATGCGATATTCTACAGATCTAGAGTCGATAATTTCTAAGGAAAGCGCAGCTCAGAGGTTACGCGCCCGCTTATCGCCCATGTCGTGCCAATGACTGTGTAAGAAAATCGGATCCAGAGACATGGAATATGGTACGGCAAGAAGGTGGACTTCGTGCAGGGAAAGGGCGCCTGCTGTCGGTCACAGGATGGCCGATCACAGCGGGACAAGCGCTTGATCACACGGTGGGCGTCTGATAATGGCCTGTTGAAACAGAATTAGTATAATTATAGCGAACACCTTGACCATAAACGCCTGATGAACATTAAATCCTGAAATCGAAACTAACGGGGCTGTACTTTGAATGTAGGTGATTCTTGCTGCGGGCCTAGGCGCTTGTTTGATTGTTGTTCAGGGTTCTGAGCGAGGCGAGAAGAGTGATCATCGGCATTCCACTTTCACTACCAAAGTTCAGTCACATGCATTGACGATATTAATGACTGACGTGCAAGATCAATTATCACATACCATGCTCCCTGCCGAACATATGGCTCTGGCAGTTCAATCATTCAGCCCTCCACCTTCATGCACTCCGACTCCAGTCATCTTTCCACCCGAAGATATCAGTGAGACTTACACTCATGCATCGTATTCCAAGGAGTCCATTCCTGAGCTTGTCAACAACGATCAGGGTAATTGGATGTTCTCGCTGAATGTTCCCATCCCAGATGAGATGGTCTACCCGACCCTCACGTCGCTTGAATATACCATTAAATACGGCACAGCGAACGGACAGGGCACATCTATGATTCAAACAAGCATATTACTCACCAAATCCTCTAACTCCAGCTCAAACGTCGACTCCACACGCGTTCTTGATGGGATTACCATCAATACCCCCAAGATATCCATTTATCGCACTGGGGTAGGATTCCCTCCACAGACACTCAATGGTGTGCCCACCGTGTGCCTCTCATCGGTGCCAGCCGTCAAGGAGAACTGCAACACTAGTCTGTGGAACCACTACGTCGACCGACAACAATTCCTCCCTCATGTCCGCATCATCGAGGCCAGCCGCTTGTACTTGCAGTTGCACGTTGCTGCAACTTCATCTCCTATTATGCTACGCTCCCTCGTTGCGGATGTGTCTGCCGCTTGGGTTGAGGATCTGCAGGGGAAGGCCTTGCACGACAAGATCCAGGCAGTTCAAATGAGGAAAGCGGTCGCGGAGAGTAAGAGAGCAGAGAATGAGCAAGCAAGGTTGCAAGCTGAACGCAAGTCTGCTCAGGCTAAACTGGCGAGATACAAAGCCGAAGAGGAAGAGAAGTCAACCAAGAAGAAGTCAGAATATGATCAGCTGGCGAAAAAGCTGGCGGATGAGCAGACAGACAGACATAGAATCGCCAAAGTACAAGTGGTCGCCCTCGCTGAAACCCAAAGCGTTGCGAAAAAAGTTGCTGATGCTGCTGCTCATCAGCTGAACATCAGGCAAGGGTAGCAGCGAACGTCAGAAGAAGATCCCAGAAGTAGAGGAATGGTGGGTTTGCAGTTGAGTAATTCCACTAAGTGCGAATACTTTTCAGTCGTTTTGCACCGTGTATCGTCTTGTCCGAATCTTTTGTCCACCAGTGGCAGTAAGTACTAGTTTAGAATCGCCAGCACTTGTTGAGTTCGTGGGATGAAATGAACCACCAGACACTGAACTGTAGCCGACCTCTGAGCCAGGTGACCAAACACGTTCAGTTCCAATATGTAGATCACTCTATGAGCGGCAGTGAGACGGTTAATCCAAGGCCAATTCTGATAGGTGTAAGTACTACTTACTAGTAGTAAATCCTTGTTCCGGAACTTTGAGTCCCTTACATAAGCGGCGTTATCGCTATATTGATACCACTATAAACTGATTAACAAAATCATGATGCGCAGCTGCGCGCGCTGGCACCGCGAAGTATTCAACGATATCACGATAGTCACTGCGATAGCTATTCAGCTGGAGTAGTCCAGGATGTTTCTGATTCAGACGCTTGTTGGATGGTTTGTCTTGCCGTCGCTAGCAGCGCAAGTCCCGTTGGGCTTGTCGCCTGATGGCAAGCCATCACTAGAACTCGGAACTGCATCTGCGATGGCTCAACCACATAGCTCAGTTAACCCTCTGGACTCGGATAACCTCGACCGTTCATCTTGGCAGCTTGACCAGTCACCTCCTACTAATGAAACAGGGCATTTTGTTTTTGAAACTGTAAATTCGCTGCTTCAGCATTGGCCGAACACGCGCTATCGGAATGGTCAGTCCTATCATGACCTTGGCACGGATGGATGTTTGACGCATATTGTTATTGCTGTGACCTACTAGGTCATACAATGGTTCCTGGTGTAATTCCCAAAGGCACCTTGTTGTATCATGGAGCTGTCAATGACACAATCCCTACGGTCCCCGAGTGGACGGCCACAGATCCGGAACACTCCGTCCTCTTTTGCCAAGGATCTCCAGACACAGGATGTTGGCACTTGACACTTGCAGCAATTCGTCCCCTCAAAGTCCTCTATTTTGATGGGACTAGCGCAGGCAATACCCTGAATGGTACTCTTGACACTCAGGATATAATTGCATGGGGAGAATTGAGACCTGACTGGCGGTTCAAGGAGGACCAGCGCCTCATGGACTTGTGCAAATGGGGAGCACCGTACGCTGTTGATGGTTATGTTCGGTAAGCCATTTTATTTGGCACCATCTCGTTATGGTATCGAACTCTTTTTACAGAATGGAAATGGACTTGTATGTTCTTGATTTTTGCCTTGTGCTCTTCAACTGATTGATTTGCTTAAGTGAAGTCATGCTCTGTGATTTTACGGCTGGCCTTGAAGTCGTCTCCTGGTCTCACCTTGCCAGCCTCGTTGAACCGGTGTCTACAGTCCCAAGAATACCAAACTTTCTCCGCAAGTCTCAGCGATTTTCGTCTTCCTCGTGTCCTCCTAATGTATATTTATAGTGTTCCGCATGTTCGAAGCAATGCAAGCAGGGTCATGGCACAATCGATACCCAGGGGACACACGAATAAACCTTGATCTGGCTGGAATCATTTCACTGTACGACACCACCCTCGCACCGTCACTCGTTGGTTCACGCGACGGCCAGGAACGGTGCGACCACGGCATAGGAGCCATATCTTCTGCGGATATCGAGGCGGTCAGGCGTAGCGTCTCTCGCACATTAAAGCCAGATCAGGGTGACATCAGTGGCATCGACTGGAAAACCCTTTTCAGAGTTATCGTGGAACGTTACTCGGAGCGCTTCGACTTGATGGACTACCTTCTCAACTCGGAAAATGACACAACTGTGGACCGAGCACTGAAAGTGCATGTCCAGTTGCGCGTGATGCTCACGCCATACATTTTCCACTCTACTGTACCCCCCAGCGCATCGCATGACTCATCTAACTCCTGGGCAACACCAGTGTTCAAAGCATGCGGGACCGCGCACACATCGTCAATTGTATCATATATTTCGAGCTTGAACCTCTCAGAACGCCTTTTGTTGCATGCAGTACAAGAGACTACGCGCGAAATTTGTCGCGTTATTACAAAGATGTGGGCGTCCGGCGTCCTTGCAGGACTTGATATATACCTCCCCCGTGATTCCACTCCAGATGCTGCGCAAATGGTTCGCCTGATGGGTTCGTGGAGGCAAGAACTAAGTGCTTTAATGACGTGGCTAGATTGGAGCGTGTGGGTTAGGTGTCGTCCAGCTTGCGGGCCTGAGGTAAATGTCTTGACATTATGTGCTGCCTATATACATCTTACTTACATGTTCTTTAGGAAATGTGTTACCTTCCTTCTTGGCCCGTAAATGTGCCAAGGGGTCGACGGCCACACCATCCTCCGCATAGACAACATGAAAGCAGTGATATTATCAATGCATCCTTTCCAGACAACCTACCTCTTACGCACAGGCTCCTCATGCAACTGGCGAGTCCGCAGGATGATGACTGGAGGAAGCCCCAGCCCAAGTGTATTAGCCGAGTTGCGCCATATGGTTTCTAGGTTTTCATCTAAAGCTAGTGTCCAATGTCATCCTTCTGGTGATGACCGGAGACTTGTTATCACTTAGATGTCTTGGATACGTACAGCTACTATCCACGCCCTTTCTTACCGGTTTTCGTCGCCCGTTCATCACTGTCACGCTCCCCATATGTATTACCCGATTGTCCATGCACCATCCGTGTATCTCTCCCATGTGACACACGGCACTGTGTCCTCACCTGACCCGTCTGATGTACACAGCAAAGCATCAACCTAGTGCATAAGTAACACCTCGACGCCCCTGCCCGACATCGATAATTTTTCTACGGAGGCGTGTGGATCCTCATTCTCATCCTCGTGGACATTCAAGACTGATCCATCAAAGAATATAGAGAGGAAGAGTTGGAAACCTAGATACGGCTTAACACCAAATTGGTGATCTTTCCCCGCTTAGAAACTCGGACCGTAGACGAGTCCTCCTGACATCCGAGCCCATCTGCTGGTTCTGTCTAATTTCTCGTGGACCAATTACAGGATGCATAAATTTAGGTAGAAGGCATTAGTATATATCAAAAACTGTCCCTATGAGTGTATATAAGAGACTCCTGACCTCTTCTGACAATTCCCAACAGTCTGAACTCGAGTTCCCCTACCATGTCGCTCACGGTGAGTCGTAAACATACTGCACGAACATCACAGCTAAGACATCGAAGGTTGAATCAGTCACTACCCAAGAGGAAGCATGCCGCCTCAGCTCATTCGACAGCAATGTCGCCTGGGAGATCGGGAACATCATCCGCACCAATGCCCAACAAAAGTTCACGCGCCCCGTCGTTATCTACATAGCGCACGCGAACTCATCCCAGCTTCTCTTCTTCGCCACATCAGGACCTGGTACACTTCCGGACAATATGCACTGGGTGAAGCGCAAGGAGGCCGTAGTGCTCCGTTGGGGATGCTCGACGATGCGCATGAGGTTGTCACTGCAGACCAAAGCAAAGGCACTGCAGGAAGTATATGAGATGGGCGATCCGAGCATATATGCAGTGCACGGCGGAGGTTTCCCAGTGAAGGTAAAGGGCGTGGAGGGGGTCGTGGGTGTGATAGTGGTTAGTGGTCTCGCGCAGGAGGACGACCATAGTGTCATTGTGGAGGGTATCCAGGAATACCTTGCGAAAAATTCTTGAGACATCGACCCGTAAGTCGTACACCATTGGCAGCCGCGTCCCGTTGACAAGGCGGTTATCCAGAATTAAAGAAAAATATGGAGGATGTGGAACCGTGATGTTACTTCTAACTTGAATGCAAAAGCATAGGTCTGATGCGGTCAGCGTTCTGGGGTGTGCGCAAGCTGAATAGTGATTTAACTCGTCCCCAAAGTGCATGGCAATCTTGCGTCCCGCTCAACGATGCACTACGATTAGAGCGAAAGCTCAATGCCTTTATAGATAATTTGTGCCTTGTTTGAGGTCTAGTATTCTGCACATCGAAAATGTTAGACTTCGAAATCTCCACATGAACAAACTTGCGTTCACCATGGAAATTCCTGAATCAACTGTGTCGGCGGGCAACGATTGATTTACTCCCGGCAGTTCCCTACCGTTGACATCGCCCCTCGGAGTGTGATCCGTAAGAGTCGCCTCTACGACCGAAGTTTGTTCTGCGTCATCCAGCTCTCTGGGACTCGGAGGAAAACAATCTCCTTGATGTAAATTGGAGACAGGGGACACCAACACTTCGTCGTGATCGGCATTTGGGGAGTTGATGAAAGAAAGGCCATCGTCTTCACAACTGTGAAGCGAAACTACAAAAGACGAACAATCTGAAAAAGAGTGGCAGCCAACACCGAGGCTGGGATGTCGTAGTACCTTGGGCACATTATTTAATACACATGTCCGTTAAGAAGGCAGGAGATCAGACCTTGCTGCTGAATGCTCCAAGCTCCGTGTTGGATAGATTTGGTGCTGCAATAAGCTCACCGACGTCCTCGATAAATGACTCCTCGGAATGAACCGAAGATGATGGGTCAGTGATGGGATCTGGGTCTAACAACTGAAGCTTCAAGGTCACGCTAGCCTGGTATATGGAAGGCTCTCCGTTCCGCCCTCGTACGTGCACACGTCTCAAAATTTGTGAGACGACTAGTAAAGTATGAGTGAATGTTTATGATGACTTATGGAGGCTGCAGGACCTTTTGTTTGTGTTGATGTAGGTAACTGCATATAGTCACGAGACGATGCAATGGGTACATCCTTGCAAAACCAACTCAGCGTGCCGCAAGATAATAAAGCATGTTTTGCTATCAAGTCGATGCATATAGACCAGTCCTCCCTCACTGAGCTATTGAAGAGGGGGCCGTTGAGTTGTGACTATTCACACGATAGGTAATGTCGCTTACAATTCAAATGTCTCATTCCAGGCGTACTTTCCGGGGGCGGAAACTTGGGTTCGCTTGCGAACAGTGTCGACGCCAACCTTCACGTAGCATTTATAAGGCCCAGGCGGGCATTCTGGATCATCTGGTTCTATGGAAACACTGATATCTGTGAGGTATGGGTGAGCATCCTGCAGGGTTTATCATTGTAATCCACTTGCCAGAAACCTGGATGTGATAATAAAGTTTCCGCCTTCCACCATACGATCGCATTGGGAGGGAATCCATCTACAGCAGGCAGCAGCAACTCGTTGCACGCGATGGTTGGAGGAGTTTTAAGGGAAGAGGAGTCACATCTTGGTCAGACGCTATGTCCGATGTCGTATGTCCGCCGGTGCTCACGCACAGCAACGGTTTGATGTCTTCCCAGGGTCGTATGTAGAACAAGTACTGCCAATGCTAAAAGTTATACAGAGGATTTTGCAACGTTCGACAAGTGATCCTGATTAAAATCCATTTTCAACAGAATCAGCAAGTTGATATTTCTAACTGACAGAACGTGGTAGGATAACGTTGTACATGATCAGAAGCGCCTCAGAGTAAATAAGATTCCGCACAAATATGTGTCAACACAACGCGCGTCCGCCAGTGCATGCGGTCATGAAGGCCCTTAGCTTTAGCACCACTACAGATCATGGTGGCATCAACAAGTGAGCAAGTGAGTTGTAATGCTGCACACGCCGACTATTATGATGCTCATCCAATTTGCAGTTAACAGCACTTGCTGGAACGACAGTTGGTGAGCAATCACTCGATTGAATGCCCCCGCATATAATTAACACCTCCAGTCGTTCATCCGTTGGTCCTACTCTCTGTTACTGATCACCATGCGCGTACGGTCTCGCGTACTTCATCAAAGCGTGTTGTTGGCGTTCTTTTGGGCCAGGACAACGGAAAGACCGTTAACGTTGCCAATTCATTTGGAATCCCGTTCGAGGAGGATGAAAGAGACAGCAAGACGTGGTTCCTAGACCATAACTATATTGAGGGGATGTATGATATGTTCAAGAAAGTCAATGGTGTGTTCTTCTTTAGCTGAGTAACTATCATAGATGCTGAGTGAGATTGCAGCAAAGGAGCGGATGATCGGATGGTACCACACGGGGCCAAAACTACGAGCCTCGGACCAGGAAATTAATGACCTTTTTAAGCGGTACATTGCGAAACCAGTGATGGTTATCGTTGATGTACGACCGCAGGCCGTCGGAATCCCGACGGATGCGTACTTTGCAGTAGAAGAGATCAAAGACGTATGCCTTTCCTCCTTTGCAATATATACTGGTACCGATTTTATGGCTTCAGGACGGCACAGAAACACGAAAGACATTCCTTCACGTCCCTTCTGCAATAGAAGCTGAGGAAGCTGAGGAGATCGGTGTCGAACATCTTCTGCGCGATATCAAAGACTCAACGACCACCACCCTCTCGACACGCGTTTCTGAGCAACTCGCATCACTTCAAGGACTTCAATCCCGACTACGAGACGTGCACAAGTATCTGCTAGATGTTGCAGCGGGTACGATGCCAGTCAATCACCAAATAATTTACCACCTGCAAGACGCACTCAACCTACTTCCTGACTTGAGCAATCCGGTGACAACACAGAGCTTCGCATCGAGCACAAATGATCAACTACTCGTGGTGTATCTGAGTAGTCTTCTACGTGCTGTTATCGCATTACATGCTCTGGTGGACAACAAAGCCACGATAGGGCGAGCAGAGCAAGAAGAAGGCATGGATGAAAAGGACAAGGACAAAAAGCCGGCCAACGGCGACGTGAAAAAGTCGGAGGATACCAAGAAGGATGGGGAGAAGGGAAAGGACTCGAATAAGAAGGATGCAGACAAAGGACTATGATTAATTCGCTATATGTTCTATCGTTGCTATCACCGGCACGACTACTTCATATTTGCTGTGCAGAAGCAGCATGCACATATAGTTTTCCCAAAATTGGTTGAACATGTGATGAGCACGTGCCCGATGAAGTGCCGTTGTGATTATGGAAGCGCTTTTCTTTTTTCATTCACCACCTTGAGGCTTTTTTTCGTGTCCCCCTCTTCACTCCATAATTTTTTAAAGAAAAGTGCGTCGGATCTTGTCTAGGATGTTTACCTTGTCCAATGCACTTTTTGCGTCGTTGAGGCCTTTAACGGCTGCGTCAATCGTGCACGGACCCCTAACATTGATTTTTCCCTGACAGGTTCTCTATACGACATGTCTGGCGCTCGTGGATGTTTCAACTGTGGAGGCTGTGCGTGGTGTTTCCGTGTTGTCTGTTCCCCGGCTTTTGAGCAATTCCTCGTCAATATGGCGAAGGCAAGGCCCCATAGCCATTGCTATTCCCTTCATTCTTATTTACATTTTCGAATTTCGGTGTGCGGTGCTGACGTGGATCGCTATGGTCTTTTGCTCATATCTACCGATGACACATGTTATCATCGACGACTCGCACAAAATCGCAATATATTGCATTGCTCGTCATCTAACTCTCTGCCTTGCTTGGTTCCGTACCTCCGATCTTCATGAAGACAGTCGGACATCAAGCTGCTAACTGCCCCAAGGCAGGGACTCCTACTTGGTAACTATTGATCTTGCTTATGCCGGACATCGTCTCATTTTCGCTCGTCTTGTTTAGCTACAATTGTATGTCATGTCATCACTGAGTCCATTTTTACATGGTGTTCACAATTTCTGCAGGTGGCATGGAGGGTCATGTTTCTCGTGATTGCTCGATGGAAGCCAAAGCCAAGTCTTGCTACAAATGTGGTCAAGAGGGTCACATTGTATGTTTTCTGGGGATCTTGGTCAATCTTTTTACTCATCGGAATCAGTCTCGCGATTGCCCCGACGGTGGTGCAAGCGGTGGTGGAGGCGGCGGCAGCTATGGTGGGGGATTCTCCGGCCAGGAGTGCTACCGCTGCGGCAAGCCCGGCCACATCGCCCGCTCATGTCCTGAGGCCGCAGGGGGCAACTCTAGCTACGGAAGCGGAGGCAATTATTCTGCTTTTGGTGGTGGAGGCTCCAAATCTTGGTTTGTCTTTATTATGTTCATCTTACATTTGCACTGATTCGCCGCACGTACTAGCTATACCTGCGGTGGTGTAGGTCATTTGTCGCGCGACTGCGTTCAAGGTTCTAAGTGCTATAACTGTTCGGGCGTGGTACGTTATTCCGCATATATCCGCATATATGAAGGTTCTCCGATTCACATTCGCCGATTTAGGGCCACATCAGCCGTGACTGCCCCCAACCTCAGAGGCGCGCCTGCTACACGTGTGGTTCAGAAGGGTGAGCAACTCCAGTTGTCCTGGTCGTTCTCTTATTTATGTACATCTCAGCCACATTTCTCGTGATTGTCCCGGTGTGGCCGCCACTGAGGATGCTTGAGTGATGCGATATCCATGTATTCCTAGCTGCTTAATGTTGATCTCTTTCTGGTTTGCTGTTGAAGTGTTTGGATCTGTTACTCCGTACGCGTATCTGTTGGCAGAATACTAGCAGTTATTTGCAGCACACCATTAATATCATTGTACATGTTCATCATGCATATTAGAGTGCTTTGCAGGAGGTTGCGGGGTGTGTACTATGATACTATCAACCCGGTTCATGCCGATTGCGGGAAATCCGCTGCAGGGCCAGCCGAGCTTATTTTTTCCACGCCCTGTTATTCGTTAATTTGCGCTTGCTCAACTTCTCTCCTCCGTCTACCGACACTTGCTTTCATCGTCCTCCATGCAAGCCATCCGCCTGGCGCGCCCTAGAGTCCCCTTGCGCCGTCTGGCGACCACCGCTCAGGTGCCTACGTCCGGACCCTCGTCCGCGACCGCGTCTGTTATCCCTCTCTCCAACGTCGAGGCACAATGGGAAAATATGTCTAAGAGCGAGCAGGCAGTTGTCCACCGGCAGCTCGAGGAGTTGCAGAAGAAGGACTGGAAGACACTCTCTATGGACGAGAAAAAAGCGGGTGCGTGTTGTCGTCCTTCCGCTCTTCGGCTGCCCCCGTTGACGCTTGCTGATGTCTTTTTGACATATTGCTTTATTCCAAATCACGCATTATCGTGACATTGGGATCGACGAATCACTGTTCCTTTCGTGTAATTTGTGTCAATAGCATACTATGTTGCCTTTGGCCCGCATGGACCGCGGACTCCTGTCAGCCCACCTGGCCAGGGCCTCAAGGTTTTCCTTTACACCATGGGCCTTGTAGGCGTTGCTGGACTGCTCTCCTTGGCCATCCGTTCACAAGGTGTGTTTTTCTCATTTTTGTATGCTTGAACTTTAATATATGTACCCCTGAACCTTAGCTCCACCTCCACCGAGAACGCTTACACGTGAATGGGAGGAAGCAACCAATGAACGCGCACTCGAGCAAAAGTCGAACCCAATCACCGGTCTGTCTCTCCTTCTGGAGATGTGTTTTCATAGTACTAATGTCCGGCTTTGACGCACAGGCATATCGTCGGAAGGATACTCTGGGAAGGGTTTCGTGGTGTCGAAATAAATACACTTGGGGCTTCCTTAACTGGCTGCTTACACGGGCGCACTGCGGTCATTGTTCCGTGCGTCTGTCGTGAAGAGAAAAGACCTACACCAATTGCATATACCGTAGAGTGTCTTCCTTTTCTTTTACTTCTGCAATTGCAAAACTGCATCTGTCAGAATCCATTTTTAAGTGCGATCAATTCGGGAATTGATATTTAGATTGTGCAGACATCAATAAAAGCACTGCTCGCGGCGCTTAGCATGGTAACCTTGCATTTAAAGACCAATACGTAGGGAGTTACTAAAATTACCAAACGACAAGTGTGGCCAAGGCCTGGCTGGGTAAACGGTGGATTCATAGACAGCCGCATGAGTTTCCGTCCTATAATCATGTTCCGGGTTCGGGACACATGATTCTACGCCACCGATGTTCGGCACCATGGCAAAGAAACACACTCCAGGACATCACCATGCACTACGAAGCGACGGTTAAAAGGCAGTGAGAGGCATGTAGAAAGCAAGCCGCGAAAAATGCAAATGGACCAACGGGTAGCAAGCAACTGATAAAGCTCTCCAAGGCACCTGGCCAACAGGTCTAATGCACCCATGTGTGGCACCAGCCTGCGCTTAGCAATTGCAACCTTAATGCAGTGCAAGGTCAGATCATCTTGATGTCGTGATGCAATGATATTCAAAGGCAATTAAAGAATGGCTGGTGGATTGTTTTATAGCCTTGAGCGGGCAAGGCACAGGGGTACCGCGACGACTCGAAAATCATCCCGATCATTCGGAAGGGGAGGAACGATGATCAGAATGGAGAAGCAGGACAGAAATATAAAGCGAAGAACCGCTGCCAAGGTCTTGCTCGAGCTCTGAGTCTCAATGCATGCTTCCGCGACGGGCGGTTCCGATCTGAGGTGTCACCTCAGTACGACAATGGTACTAGCCAAGCAATACACACACCATAGCAAGAGTTTACGCCTGAAAAAGTATCCAATCGCTACCAAATAGATGGCGTACTGATACATGTAGGCACTGTCGAACCTTCTATGTTGGGTGCTATATTATTCTGGGGCTGTGAAACTTCACCATTGGAACGTATGATGTGATGGTGATCAGTAGCGACATACTTCAAGTGTGATGCTGTTGGTACATTTAGGGATAAATTGCAGGTCTGATGCGGCCAAGCTGAAACAACCCTCGGATACAACAGCAAAGTGAAATCTCGTACCCGAAATCAGAGTTCGTAAACAGATGGAGGCTTCTGCAATGGCAGTGGGCTCCAGCCGGATCTGATCGCACACGAGTGACATAGGCATTTAAACAAGTATATGCTAGGCGGGTTCTAAATCTTCGTCGGAGATAGCGAACTTGTCGCACTCGCCGTCTTGCGAACTCGTTTCAGATTGAGGTCCGCATGATGAAATAGTCTTACAGCTCTCGTTGTCGTTACCCACTCTATAGCCACCTCTGGCAGCCTAATGTAAGAGGCAGGAACGTAAAACGTCGGAGTAAGCCATGGTGGTGGTGAAACCCCCAGCCCCCAACGATGGAGCGGCTTGCGCAGGTTGGAAGCCAAGGAATACGGACAGCTCACAAGATGTCCGCGCAATGCGTAGCAACGTCCATTGCAGAAAAAAACCTCTCGGGGTAGGCAAACCGTTCACTGATCGGGCACCTCGGAGGAGACCTCCTGCAAATCTATTTCGGATATATAATCACATTGAGAATTAAGGCATGCCGTTGCTAGTCAAGCAAAAGGCTGACGTTCAACTAGACCGCAGCACTTTTCTTTACTTCTTTGACCTCCTCGGAGTTCAGGAATACCTGTGTGGAACAACACATCATCAGAAATGCGCCGGTCAAGATTGAGCAAGTATGAAGGGCGCACCTGCGGTCCGCCAACACCATTTTCCCATTGTTGGTATTTTAGAGCGGTCGTACCTCTCTTCTCAGCCACGACCCGCTCAGACTCTTTCAACGACTGACGAACAGCCCGTGCGGTAATTTGGGCATACTTGTTGTACCTTGAGAGACGTGTCAATAAACGAAGATAGATAGAATATACTGAACACGAACGTGAAAAAGTTTCGCCAGGTTGCACTGCTCATTGTGGAGGATGTTGAAGTTGAAGAATACTGTTCGTGCTTGAAATTCTGGTGCAGTCAAACGCTGAGTTCTTCCGGAAATGTCCGTTCATCCCATTCATTGCCTAAAGTGGCAAGTGACTGTCATTGAATTGGACTGTGGGGGCCGCCACGGTTGCTCATACTTACCTCCACTCTCACCCTTGCCCGGTTCGTTAACTGTTGTAACTGTTTTCCTAGACTACCCTAAAGGACACGGAATATCAAGAGCCCTAATGACAGGAATTACTTGGCACTATGTCCTGAAATTCATCATCACAGGTGTGTCACACGGCACTTGCATTCCGGCAAAGGGTTCATTTCTCAATAACCGCACTCACAAGGCGATGCTGGGGTTGGCAAGTCATCTTTACTTATCCGCTTGACAGACCAACGTTTTCTTGCGAACCCCGACCCAACTGTACGTGGCTTTTCGCATGCCTAATAGGCTGAATTTGACACACCGCCCCCGTTACCCCTAGCTAGGAGTAGAATTCGGCTCGAAGCTGATTGAAATACCCGAAGAAGGGAAGGTTGTCAAGCTTCAATGTCCGTCTCCTTCGCCGTTCCCCTCTGACACGTATTTCATGTAGTGGTTTAATATGTAGGCTGGGATACTGCTGGAACCGAATCCTTCAGGTCAATTACACGGTCATACTACCGTGGTGCCGCGGGCTGCTTGCTAGTCTATGACGTGACATCTCGCAAGAGTGTGCCCTTCATTATAACCGATTCATGCCCGGCCGTCTGCTAATCATCGTACACAGGTTTTACAAACGCGCAGTCTTGGCTTGCAGACGTACGAGAGCATGCTGACCCTCATTTAACTTGCATACTGGTCGGAAATAAAATTGATCTATGCAATGAAGAAGCAGAAGGCGAGTCGAGTCGACGAAGAGAAGTTTCAACTGACGAAGCGGATGAATGGGCGAGGAAGGAAGGAATGCTATTCTTGGAAGCAAGCGCAAAATCGGGGAGCAACGTTGATTTGGCGTTTGAGAAAGCTTCGTGCGATATCCTCCACAAGATCAATCGGGGCGTTTTTGATGATAATCGAGTGAGTTGTTATTTCAAGACGACAACCCCCTGACGTCCTCTATCTCTGACATGTTGAACTAGTCCCCAGGAGTGAAGCTGTCAAAGCCAACGAATGGAAGCGTCGCCCTGAATCAAGCCTCAAATAAACAGGGATGCTGTTCATGATGACTACTACTATATTATGTGCAACATTATACATAAAGTTGCTGTACTCTATTCTACTGTGGTTATGAGACTATAGTTATTACTCTGTATTGCCGAAAATGCGCAGAATTATGAGACTCGTACTGTATCTGAAATGTTCAATGAAATCCCGCGCTAGGGTATCCTGGGCATACAGATGATACAGAACTTTTGTGTATGTGTGAATGCAAGGGAGTGATGCAAGCTCTGTCAAACAATCTTCTAACACGCATTCTGATGGCCGTCGGAATCACATGTCCATATTTCCTGCCCTCCGCCACTATCATGATCAACGCCGTAGCGTGTCTGCATACTCCTGCAGCTGCTGTACAAATCCAAAATTAGGTTCGGCAGATCTTCGTCTCGTTTTGACGTATTGAATAGCTTGTGCTGGAGTCCAGCCGTACTCCGATATGAGAAATGCGCAAACCACGCTGGTGCTGCGGCTCACTCCTTCCATGCAGTGCACAAGAATCCGTGCATTGGGATCGTGCAGTGCGCTGCGGATGAAGGCGGTTGTGGATGGAAGGTGGGCGGCGAGCTCGGAGAATGGAAGGTCCTCGAGGGGGTATTGAGCACGATGAATGGGTAGCTCATGTGGTATTGCGACGTATCCGCGCATTGCGGAGAGGATGTGGGTTATACCCAGTGTGGCGAGTGCAGCAGGGTTCTCTGCGAAAGAGAGGTCTGATACATATAGCCTTGGCAATATTTCTGATGCACCCGGCGTTCGCAACTGGTAAGGCATTTGGGACATGGGCGATGGTGACCAGTTGGACATGCTAGAAGGGTGACCGCCGTTATGTGATGATAATGTGAGCCTTCCGAGGTGCTAGGATATATATAAGCATAATGGAAAGCAAAGGAAGGTGGGACATAACCAGCAAGTGAGGATGTAGGAAGGACTGTTTAAAAAACACGACTCACCATGACAACTTTGACAAGCGCAGCAGTTGACGTCGAGAGTGCACAAGTTTAGAACTGTGAAATTGAATAAAAGCGACGGAGGAAAGTGGTTGGTTTGGGTAAGAGGAGCTATAGGTGCGAGAATAGTACCACGGGGCAGAGACCCTTACTAGATTAGCCGGCCGAGATCAATTGCCTTCTTTATGAATGAAGTAGGCAAGAAATTAGCAGGCAAACAGCCTTGGCGTAATTGTTCGAGACCTGGGCTAGATTTTCCCGGTCTTGAGCCGATACCAGGATAGAACGGCGTCCTCAGCGGACGTCGGGAAGGCACGGCTCTTGGGCGGGGTTGGTCAGGCTTAGTGAGCTCGGTAAGGGAAAGCAGAGCCTTTTGGTTGAAACTAAAGTAGGACAAAGTCTGTACACTGTGAGAGCTCAAATGTACAGCCTTGCGCGACCTCGATCATCAAATGGAATTTTATCCACACTGGCAGGTTCAGGGACGACTAAACATGCGGTCGAGGCTATGCCTGACACCAGCACTGCTCCGAACCAATGGGTCTTGGCCCCGGCTATCGTCTCTCAGGGAGCCGCATCGGGGGGCAACTGCAGTGCAAAGTGTAGAAATGATTTCCACAAACAGGTAACGATATGCATGCAGCTAACACACGATGAGAGGTACAGAAAAAATTGAAACATGAGCTTGGCAGACCCAAAACATTTTATATGGCATACTGTCAAGAAAATTTCGCGATCATAGAATGGACATAACAATTTCGGAGCAGTATCGTAACAGTCTGGCCTATAAAACAGATAACAATCTAAATGAGATCACTGGAAAAGCATTGGTCAGAACTCAGATCCAATCAATCCCACAGTAAGAAACTCACGCGACGTTAAGAGGCATCTCGTCAATCTGAGTGTTGTAGAATTCTGCCCGCAGTCTTAGCATCAATCATGCAGTAGCAAAATGTACTCACGTTCAATGTCTCTCAGCATTCTGACATCTTCTGTTGTCACAAAGTTGATGGCAACACCTTTACGGCCGAAACGTCCGCCGCGACCAATGCGGTGAATGTAGTTTTCTCTGTTTGTCGGCAGGTCATAGTTGATGACTAGAGAGACCTGTTGTACGTCGATTCCGCGGGCCAGGAGATCTGTCGTGATCAGGACACGAGATGAACCTGACCGGAACTCCTTCATCAAAACTTCACGCTGCTTCTGCTCCATGTCTCCGTGCTGGGTAAAAGATGCGATCAGACGGGACGCGACTGAGATAATATCGCAATTACTGACCATAGCAGATACCGTGAACTCCCGGGAGTGCATCTTCTCCGTCAACCAGTCAACCTTCCGCCTTGTGTTGCAGAAGATGACGGCTTGCGTGATCGTTACAGTCTCGTAAAGATCGCAAAGAGTGTCTAACTTCCACTCCTCCTTCTCCACAGCGATGTAAAATTGCTTGATACCCTCAAGCGTCAATTCGTCCCTCTTGACGAGAATTCGAACAGGGTCACGCATGAACTTCTTCGTCACTTCCAAAACGTCGGCGGGCATGGTGGCGGAAAGGAGTACTACTTGAGTCTCCTGCGGTAGAAGCTGGAACAGCTCGTAGATTTGGTCCTTGAATCCACGGGACAACATCTCATCAGCCTCGTCGAGACAGAAAATTTTGATGGTGTCAGTGCGGAGTGCTCTCCGGTTGATCATGTCATATACACGTCCGGGAGTGCCAACAACGACTTGCACACCCTCTTGGAGCTTGGCCATGTCCTCGCGAACGTTTGTGCCTCCAACACATGCATGACATTCGATGTTCATGTAGTCACCGAGCGCGATGACAACCTTCTGGATCTGTTGAGCCAGCTCGCGGGTGGGTGCCAAAATAAGGGCTTGGCACCCTTTGATAGACATATCCAACTGCTGAAGGATGGAGATGGAGAACGTGGCGGTCTTGCCAGTTCCAGATTGTGCTTGAGCAATCACGTCGTGGCCCTTTACAACTGGGACGATAGCACGCTGTTGAATCGCGGAGGGCCTCTCAAAACTACAAAATATTGATGATATAACAGTGATTCAAGGCTGAAAGCACTTACCCGTAAGCGTAGACACCACGGAGAAGCTCGGCTTTCAATTCCATGTTGTCGAAGCTTTTTTACACTGCATCAGAACTTGATTCTATAAAATCGGGACACCCGTTTGACGCACTTATCGACGACCTGGTCCCAGTTGGACTCGATCTCATTCTCTGCAACATCCTGGAGCGCTTCTTCTCTAAATCCACACGAGTGACATATTAGTAAATACATGAAATCGCAACGGTAGCAGGACGGATTACTTACGCTGACATGAGTATAGTCTATTTTTTTGTATCCAAGGCTCGACTACTGTAGTCGATTATGCTTGGATTGTAGTGGGTTGTGTCCGGTGAGCGTATCGATTAACTTCTGCGAGCTGATCAAATTTTCCGCATCTTCCTTGGGTCGGTGGCTGAGGCGGCAAAAGCCGACGTGTTTGAATCTCCGATATTTACCCCCACACGGTAAGGGTCGGTCGGTGAGACGAAATGTCACGAAAGCCTGCTCCAAACTTTGTTCTTTCACAACTAATATCGCCTGGAATTTGTTAGGTAAACGACATGTACGTTTGCTATGATGTTGTGTGGAGACAGACATGTCATTAACGAGCATCGCTTTCATGTCAACATTAAGTATGGACGCTCTACCACATGAACAGTATGATATATCTCATGCCAAGTCAAACCCCGGGTTAAACATCACAAGCCTGCCGTGACTATAGCTTACAGTACAAGCAATCGAGCTGACAAAACGCTGATGAGTCCAATATGCATCACATGACGTTCATTGTACTCTCGCAATCGACCAACCCTCCCATCCTTCCCTTTTCCCAATGTGCGGTCCTTCCTGGAGCGTAAACGCGACGCCGTCCAACTTGGCCATGATTTTCGCGATGATGACAGCTGCCGCTGGTGGTGCCCAGCTCGCCGCTACGCACTTCAGCTTTCCGTGCCCAAAGGCATACAGCTGATCCCTTTTGGGAGCGGAACGGCTCGCGTGGAACCGCATAGGATTGAAGGATTCAGGATCACTTCCAAAGACAAGAGATTTCTGTGCCGCTTCGACGTCCGCCACATCGATGGATGGGACGAACGGTCGCTTCCACCATGGGACGACCACGGCGCGAGTGATGTGACGAGTCGGGGGGTGGAGTCGGAGAACCTCACTGATGATTGCCTCTACACTAGGCTGCGCTCCCGTCCCTTCGTTTGCAATGGCGCGGAACTGATCGTCAGTGGGATTCTCATTGTATGACATGAATGCATTGCGCAGCTGACAATTGCGGTTAGAATATACCACCGCAATTGCTGCTACGCGCCACATTGTCTCGTACGCGGGGATGATGAGGTTGAGGGGATTGGTTCTATCTGGAACCCATCTGATGATGTGATGGTTGATGCGATCGAGCACTTCTGTAGTAAGGGCAGTGCTCGATTTGGATTGTGCCCAACGATCGTTGATGGCTTTGGTCACGAACGCCACGTCCGCGGGGTCAAGATTTTCAATGTCTGTGCCCAGCAGACCTGCTAATACGATACTGAGCGTGACTGACTGCACGAAGGTGGCATATTCGAGGCTTTCTGCCTGAAGGAACCTATTTACGCAGGTTTCGGCGACGTCAACGAGCCTCGACCATCCGTCTTTCGCGCTGACGGCGGTTATTAGAACCTTCGCTTCGCGAGTGAAGTTGTCATGGACTCCTGGATCATCGCTGACGAATGTGCTGGATATACCGAGCGCTTTCACCAAGCGCTGGTTTGGGATGGATCTTGCGCGTAATAACGCGGAAATGGGGATATCAGGGGGATTCAATAATGTCCTGACGGCGAGGACACTGGTGTGTATCCTTGTTCTTGGGGCCATGAAAGCTTTGGCGAGGATTGCCGCGATGGCGACGGCAGCAGAGAAAATCGACACGATACTAGTATGAAGCATTGCTGCGGGCGCCAACTTCCATGCACCTGTTGCCTGAGTATTTATCCGGGCGACTAGTATCATCTATTCTCCGATCGCTAGCTTTTGAACCACATGTGCGTAACATTCTGACTATGTAGAGTTCAACACGTTTGTGACTCGGATTCTGATATCACGCGTTTTTATTACTTAACAGTCGGAACTCAAGAACATTCGAGCTCGCGACAAGTATACACACCTTCAGGGACCCCTCACGATGTTGTTGTACAATTCTTCCGTGACCTTTCCAGTCATCAAAACTCTCAAGAAATGATGTTTCTGTAGTAGGTGTATTGGCCGCAGCAATGATATCTATGCTACTTTCTGGCATGTTCCACAGAACACAATAGTCCTCCTTGGATTCCGCTTATCCCTAATCTATTGACACGAGGCGCGTCTATAGTGTGTGATGCTCGGTTTAACCCCTTGCTTTCACGTCAAATTCCATTTCCTGTGCCTAACATGACCCGCATAGCAGGTAGACAATTTATCTGGAATGGGACGATGGGCGTGTTTTAGGCTAGGCATACTACTAGTAGCAGGACTAGTGTTTATTTATGTTCTCTGAATCAAGGAACGAGTATGATCATGGTACCTCGGGCCAGCATCTAACTCGGACTTGATCCGACTTTATCAAGCGATGTACTCCAAAAAGAGGTGAATCATTATCACTGATGAATCGCGGCCGTCAGAAATAGAACAACAAAGTCACGATATCAAAAGTCCGCGCTATCAAAGGCTCCACTGGAACCTGAAGATATGATCTTCCGTACTGTCATATTACATAGACTATCAGAGGAGTCTGGATGATGAGGACCCCCCATGCCGTGATTCGGTGGGCTTAAACGGATTCCCAGTTCTTCTTCACAGCTGTCTTCATATCGATAGGCCAGAATCTCACTTAGCCGCTTATTGGAGCGACACTAAACTTAGAAGGCGCTCATACTATATGGCCAGCGTCTGGTAACTTGTTATTATTCGGACCCTTCTCGGTTCCTTCAAGTGACTTCAAATCCGGACACCTTACATCATTCACAATGAAAAGACCCCAGACTCTGCTCAACATCTTCGCTTCAAGTTAATGTTGCAGCCGCAACACTGAGCAGGATGCCGTGACAATCAGGCCTCAACTATCATCTGCCGGCACATCGCCTTCCGCCCTCCCATATCCGCTACCGCCTTTTCTTCGTTAATGTCTCTCCTTCGTTACTTGACATAGCGAGCGTCCTGTTGCTGCCGTGGCAGTTAAACTTCGTCGAGATGTCGTGTTATTTGTATCTTAGCATGTAGCACATCAACGAATACAACTGTGATGCATGTGATGGATAGTCTCATACAAGTGCGCGTGTCTCACTGCCGTAAAATAAAGTGCGCCATGAGTCCTGGAGCGGGACGAGAGCAGCAAAAGTTACGCAAGAATGGAATTTCGTACGATGAAGTGGATATTCGATAAAATGGGGGAGCTTTACTTGTGAGTTAGAAGAAGGGGATATTCTGGACAGGTACAAAGATGGGTAATGAAGAGCACACAGCCGCGAAGTCTGCTCATGGCCGTAAAATGGATCAGAGTGTCTTGTTGTAGGTTAAGTAGACTGAGGTTTGGGACCGTTGGGTGGCCCCTAGGCCATCATCATCCACACAGTGCACCATCGAGAGTAATGAACTATGAGACGGAACATCGGCGAGGTGGAGTAGAACGAGTGACTCGGAGTCATCAAACTCGCTAGTCATGAGTGCAGTGATATGATTGTGTATAGTATGCTGCGGCCACAGACATGGCTCCGGTACTCCTCTAATAATTGGTCGAAGGGCATTAACAAGTGTGCAAGATGGCACTGGCGTGGTCGCACGGATGGTATGGTTATTCGGGGTGCTGGTTGCTGAGCTTTTCCCGTACTTCCAATGTTATTGCGGCACTCCAGCATCAGAGAACTGGTATAGTCACTATGCCTGCAAGCGTCCTGGTCAGGGAATTGACTGAGCCGGAGATTTCTCCGATGCCGTCGAAGCCACTTCTTCACCGGAGACAGCGTGAGCAACAGGATATATCGACAATTCGAATGCCCCTGATGAAGCAAATGGGACTTGTCCACTGAAACCTGTCATTCGCGTTTGGCTGCAACGCTCTTCGAGTGTTTGTAGGCGAGACCAACGTCCTTGAGGTTTTGGAAGAGAGCTGCTGTCGATATTGGCTCATCATGATATATACGAGCCGTTTTCCGATCTTGTCAAGTAATGCAGCAGCGACGGGTTTTCGATTAGCAGCATGCGGACTCCCCAACAGTGTAAATTGATCCAGCAATCAAGGGCGCACCCATGATTGGTGTGTGAGGGTTAATACATCCAAGTAGATCACAATTTGCCTCCCACCGCTCTATACTTTTTGACGATACCCCAGGAGCAACTAGTACATGATGTGCTAGGACTCCCATCTTTCCTCCAAATGCAGGTACAGAGCTCATTATTTTCGGTCAGGACTGATCCTCTGGTAGACCATAGGGAGTCTGGGTGGGAAATAGGTGGGAAATAGTGTGTTTGAAGCTGTTTGAAGCCGTTCAGAGGCCAGGCTGCAAAACCCATTTTCACTATTTTGAACCGCCACAAACACGTGAGTCAAGACTTAGTATTCGCTGTCAATATTTGAACTCTCTTAATACAAACAGTGCGACCATAGCTGCGTGTGCATGTGCCAGCACTGCCAGTGCGACAACTCCGCTGCACATCTGCTGACGTGCACGTCGCCAGCGGTTCTACATAGACCCGTACCCGTACTCATGCAGTACCCTAATCATGCCAACCCCGGGTCAAACAACATCACATGTCATTCTGCGACTAGCTTATAGTACAAGCAACCTATACATCGAGCTGACAAAACGCTGACGAGTCCAATATGTATCACATGACGTTCATCGTACTCTTGCAATCGACCAACCCTCCCATCCCTCCCTTTTCCCAATGCGCGGTCCTTCCTGCAGCGTGAACGCGACGCCGTCCAACTTGGCCATGATTTTCGCGATGATGACAGCTGCCGCTGGTGGTGCCCAGCTTGCCGCTACGCACTTCAGCTTTCCGTGCCCAAAGGCATACAGCTGATCCCTTTTGGGGGCGGAATGGCTCGCGTGAAACCGCATAGGATTGAAGGATTCAGGATCACTTCCAAAGACAAGAGATTTCTGCGCCTCTTCGACGTCTGCCACATCTATGGATGGGACGAACGGTCGCTTCCACCATGGGACGACCACGGCGCGAGTGATGTGGCGAGTCGGGGGGTGGAGTCGGAGAACCTCACTGACGATCGCCTCTACACTAGGCTGCGCTCCCGTCCCTTCGTTTGCAATGGCGCGGAACTGATCGTCAGTGGGATTCTCATTATATGACATGAATGCATCGCGCAGCAGACAATTGCGGTTAGAATATACCACCGCAATTGCTGCTACGCGCCACATTGTCTCGTACGCGGGGATGATGAGGTTGAGGGGATTGGTTCTATCTGGAACCCATCTGACGATGTGATGGTTGATGCGATCGAGCACTTCTGTAGTAAGGGCAGTGCTCGATTTGGATTGTGCCCAACGATCGTTGATGGCTTTGGTCACGAATGCCACGTCCGCAGGGTCAAGATTTTCAATGTCTGTGCCCAGCAGACCTGCCAATACGACACTGAGCGTGACAGACTGCACGAAGGTGGCATAGTCGAGGCTCTCCGCGTCAAGGAACCTGTTCACGCAGGTTTCGGCGACGTCAACGAGCCTCGACCATCCATCTTTCGTGCTGACGGCGGTTATCAAAACTTTTGCTTCGCGAGTGAAGACATCATGGATGCCTGGGTCATCACTGACGAATGTGCTGGATATACCGAGCGCTTTCACTAAACGCTGGTTGGGTATGGATCTTGCGCGTAATAACGCGGGAATGGGGATATCAGGGGGATTCAATAATGTCCTGACGGCGAGGACACTGGTGTGTACCCTTGTTCGTGGTGCCATGAAAGCTTTAGCGAGGATTGCCGCGATGGCGACAGCAGCAGAGAAAATCAACAGGATACTAGTATGAGGCATGGCGGGTATTAACTGGAAGAACTTCCATGCACCTGCTACCTTAGTATTTATCCAGGCGGCTCGTATCATCTATTCTCCGATCGCTAGCCCCCGAACCATATGTGCGTAACTTTCTGACTAGAGTTCAACACGTTTGTGACTCGGAATCTGATATCACGCGTTTTTTTCTCGAAGATGTTTTAATAACCGGGGCTCGAGAACCTTCGAGCTCGCGACTAAGTATACGTATATACACTGTCAGGGAGCCTTCACTTTGTTGTTGCTGTAAAATTCATCCGTGACCTTTCCAGTCATCAAAACTCTCACGAAATGGTATTTCTGTAGGCGTACGTATCGCCCGCAGTAATGACGCCCATGGTACATTCTCGTATGTTCTGCAGCACGCAATTGTGACCATCAATTCACATCCTTCAAAGTCCTCCTTGGGTTCCCGCCGAACCCTAATATATTGACACGAGGTTTCCTGCGCCGTGCGAGGAAGCAGTCTACAGTAACAGCCAGTTTCATAATCTGTACCCCCTCTAGGTAACCGTTGCTTTCACGTCAGATTTCATTTACTGTGCCCCATAGCAGGTAGACAATTTACCTGGAAAGGGACGGTGGGCGTGTTTTAGGCTTTAGAATCTAGGAATACTGCGGTCATCATCACCATGAGTGTTTACTTGCGTTCTCCCTCCACGTCAAGAAACTATGATACCTCCGCAAGTCAGCCCCGCATTCAACTCGGACTTGATCTGACTTGATCAGTCACTCCGGAAAGAGGTGAATCATCGCTGACGAGTCGCGGCAGTCAAAAATACAACAAGAAAGTCGCATCAACAAGTCCGCCTTATCGGAGCCTCCGCTGCGGAGTGCTGTAATCTGGGATCTGATCGATGATCTTCCGGGTTATAGCCCTATCAGAGGAATCTGTATGATAAGGACAGGAGGTACCTCCTGTGCCGTGATTCAGTGGGCTTGAATGGATCCCCAGTTCTTTTTAAGATAAATTGTTCCCGTCGCGTATATCCATCAATCACCCTTGAATATGATCTAGGATCCTGCCAGTGACGGAGAAGTGGCAATGGGCTAAAAGTTGAGAAACGTGCCCTCTTGCAGTGATATATTGCATCTGCTCAGTGGAGAATGCCGACTTCAAACTGTCTGAAATGGTACAAGGGTACTTGCAACGTAGATCTGCAGGACGCATCTGAATGTGATCGCGCTCTTATGTGTCTAACTCCATACAGGCATGCCGTTAACAAACGCTGCGGATCACATTTGGAGTATGCGCTACTCTGCTCAGTCCGCCGCGAATTCCTCGCTCTCCTCTTCTAACCCGAAGATGGCCCACAGCACTCCAGCCTGTCCAAACGGCCTCTCCATGCCCAACAAGGTACTCGCTGCTTCATATCTATTCTCCGGTTTCCTCACTTCCTCACAAAGTTGTGCGTAGGCCTTTGTCACACGAGCTAGAGATACGCGGTGGATGGTAGAATGCAGGGACGGAGATGTTAGTGCTGATAGACGCGGTGAATGCACAACTTCGGGGCTGGAGAGCCATAGAGAGAATCTCGCAAGGGTAGGCTGCAGCTGCTGCGCAGGAAGCACGTGGGAAAGCCGATCCTGCAATTGGGTTTAGTGGTGCACGAGTTGTGAATAAGATAGTGAACTTACAGAAGGTGGCTTGGACTTGATGATAGCGACAGTGTCATACAACGAGGCATCCCTGAGGATGTTCTCGTACTGTAAGACAGCTGAGTAAAAAGTGAACATAACATGAAGAAATAAACCTACATGCTCGTCCTCCAAAAACTTCACCCTTTCGTCGATTTTTTCTTGGATGGTGCGACGTTTCTCTAAAGTGAACTCAAATGCCTCCAGCACATTCTATTCCGATTAGCTAGCTGTAATAAGAGTGCAACAGGTATGGAAACCTACCTGGAGATAACACCAACAATTAAGCACGAACACCGCCCGATCCCACTGCGGGCGATACTTCGCCTTCTCCTCGGCCGCAGCAGCACACATTTCCATGGCAGGATCGAGCATCACATCTAAGATGCGGTTGAAGGTCTGTCCAGGCTCTGCAGTGGTGTCATCGAGAAGAGAGGAGTCATAAACCTGCATGATTTCACGGAGCAGCTGGGCATGCTCTAGGATTGGGAGCGGTGGGGTCAAAGATGGGTCGTCTGGGTCCTGGTAATCGCTTGAAAAAAAACATGAAACAACTCATTGTAAATAACTTACTAAGGGGATTCTTAGGAGTGCGCGACCATGGGCTTCGATAGCGTCGAAGAAGACTTTGTAGCTCACATCTGTGATTCTACCAGGAAGAATGAGCATGTACGAAATGGGCTAGAGCAAGCAACTCACTCGTTCAGAGTCGTCGACAGAAGAGCATCCTCCCCGATGGTGCGCCGCATCGTAAGCATGTAGTATTGGAGTAGATTCGCAACTTTGTACGAGACGATGCTACTTTCTTGCGAACGCACAGTCTGCTGCACGCGCACCTATGAACATATGTGAGACCCAATTTACTGTATGACAAACGACAAACAGACCTTGAGCGGCACGCACAACTTCATTACTGCAGAGTTAAGCAGTTCCTTCACCCATCCCTCTTCTTCACTCCCTTTGAATGTCCGTACAGCACCAACCATTCTCCTTGCTCTGCCGTCGTCTTCTTGCCCTCCACCAAGACCAAACAGGCTTTCCAGGAATTCACATTCTGCGGCGATAGCCTGGTGGACCCACGCAAGCATATCACCGACGTATCTGATAGGATCATGTGCGTGCAATTCAATGGGGCGCGGAAGACCTGACGGGCCACCTCGAGTCAATGCATCTAGGAATGCACTCAGTAGACCTGTTTGGCGGGTCTGCGTTAGGAAAGCAAGAGCTTCACTGTGGAGAAATATTGAAGAGGGACTAAGAATCTACCAATAGTGGGTACATACGAGAGTAACTCTGGACGCTGAGAGAGACGGCAAATGGCTTGCTGCATAGTTGAATCAACTTCCAGCTGGGTGTCGCGTCCCATCTGACGGAATTCAAAAGAACACCAGCGATAGATCTTCTCGTAGCCTTGTTCCAGGTAGGAAGAAGTGGACGCCATGACGTCCAGTCTGCAGGAGCGCTATTCACATAACATCATTGGGGGTCACAGAACGCTACTTACCCAGCTTTCGTCGGTCCGTCTTCGCCCGACATGAGTACTCTGCAGTCATTACGGATATGCTCTGTCTTGTTCATTGCCTCAAAGAAGCGGGGGCCAATGGGGACATCTCGCGAGGTTATAGCTTCGGCCTCTTCATCATTTAACGTGAAGCGGTTTAGGAAGAGCATAACAATAGATTTGCGCATCTCAACCTCTTCCCTGTGATATCTGTCAGTAGAAATACCTTCCAAGGCACAAATATCATACCTTTCACTCCTCAAGCTCTCCGCACGATCAAGTAGAGACTGGCTCGCCTCGCTTGATAGCCTCAGCTGTGTCTCCGCTTCGTCACAAGCAACGCGCATGGCAGCGACGTGATTCTGCACCTCATCAAGTTTCTACGACTTTGTTAGACGAATCTCGCTGATGCATTTGACCAACACACACTTGGTCCACTTCGCTGAATGCTTGAAGAAATTGCTGGCTTCCTTGTGCAAGTTTGTTCTCCAGATCTCGACGAAGATTCTTGCGTGCCCTCGACGCGGTCTCGTTCAAGCCTTCCCTGTCACGGTGGTCCTCGACGACTAGCCCAACATCTGCACAATCATCACTCCAATCATCGTCTGAATCTGTGCCGTTAGTCTGTGCTTTGGAACCTGGTGCTGATACTGTAGACTGGGTTCCATATAGTTCTGACAGCGTCCGGAGCGCTTCTGTTGTTGCTTCATCAGTAAAGTTTGTAGCTAAGATTTTGCGCAGCCGGATTGTTATTGGATTCCGAGTCTGCGACGCAGAAACTGGGGTGCCTGCATTTCGAGACGGGACAGACAGCGAACTGGGTGGAGTTGCAGGTGAGCGTGCTTGAACGGACATACAGTTTCAGTTTGGCAAAGTCTCCACACATATGCATCAGCATTCATTTACAAATACCAATTCCACGAAACTGCCATCTTGCACTGTACATCGAAATCAAAACATTCATAGTGCAAATATAACGCGTTCATTGGTCGATGAGTATAGCTAACGTAGAACGTAGCAAATGATAAAGTCTAATGTATTACTAACAAGAAACCCGCCAATCAGTAGTGGTGCACCTCCTCACGCTCACGACCACGCATGGATGATGGCTCCGTGCCCTTGTAGTAGATGTCTGTCCAGAGGTCCTTGGTCAACGGCTCGGGGGATTGCTTAGCCTCCTCGACAGCCTGGTCAACCTCGGCCTTGGCGTCCTTGTCAAGTTGCTACGCGAACATGATCGTTAATATAATCCAATGAGAAGTGAGTTTCGACAGACCTTGAGCTCCTGCTCAGTGGCAAGACCCCACTCTTCGATGTAGCGCTGGAGACCACGGATAGGATCTTGGGTGCTACGCATCCGCTGAACTTCCTCACGGGTACGGTAGGTGGTACCGGGGTCGGACATCGAGTGACCACCATAGCGGTAAGTGACGAACTCCATGAGAAGTGGGCCATTGCCTTCCGTTACCCACTTGCGAGCGTATTGTACAGCGTGCCTGGAAGCGATGATGTCCATACCGTTGACCTGAAGACATTCAAAGATAAGTGAATATTCAAATCTAGCAAGGATGAGGAGAAAATGTGTTTACCTGGAGACCGGGGATCTTGTCACCGCGAGTGAAGTATTCGGTGTTGGATGAACTGCGCTCGGCAGAGGTACCCATTCCGTACTTGTTGTTCTCGCAAACGAAGACAGCGGGGAGACCCCAAAGTTTAGCCTATGCGCAAGAATCTTGATCAGACTGAGTCCATGTATCACCTAAAACATCCATACCATGTTGAATGCCTCAAACACCTGTCCTTGGTTACTTGCACCATCACCGTAGAGAGCAAATGTTGCGGTGTTCTTGCCAAGGTACTTTTGTGCGAATGCGATACCAGCTCCTATGGGAACCTGGGCACCGACGATACCATTACCACCGAAGAACGAGGGTGTGAAGATGTGCATAGAGCCACCCTTGCCGTGGGACATGCCGGCCTGGCGACCAAGCAGCTCAGCAATAACACCCTTAATGGTGCCGCCACGCATAACAGCGAAGGGGTGACACCGGTATGCAGTAATGACTCGGTCTTCAGGCTTGATGCCATACTCAAGACCAACGGAGACAGCTTCCTGGGAATATGGTCAGCAATACTATGTTATTCAGCTGAGAATACTAAATACCTGGCCAATAGCTAAATGGCAGAAACCGCGAATAAGCTTAGCCTTATAAAGGGCATCAGCAGCCATTTCCATCCGACGCATCGTTTGCATGTCCTTGTACATTTTCAGGAGCTCATCCTTTTTCACCTCAACCTCAAGAGATGGAGTCTCGCATTGATATGTGCGGAAGGACTCCTCGTGGAGTTTTACGGTGAATGGTTTTGAGTGGTCCTCGATGGTGTCTTGCAGTTGGGTGGTGTCTGCGGACGTTTGAATGGCCCGCGCAAAGGCAGGCTGTTAAAGAAAGACACACGAAGTTAGTCTTCTCATAAAATAAGGAGATTGGCTAGACTAACAATACGGCGAACAGCAGGACGGAACCGTGCAAGAGAGGCCATTGCTGAGGACAGCGACGAGGAGGGGGACTAGGGAATAGAAAAGAACTGGAAGAGAGGAGGACGTGTATGAACCGACGAGGGGGACGCGAACTTTGACCTCCCAAAACTGAATACGTAAAGTCGGGCTCGAGCGGAAGGAAATAATTCTGTCTTGCACAGCCACAATCCACACCATATCCAGGAATATTAATAAATTCAAATCGGCCGCCTACTTACCAGTGGTGTGATCCTACATATGATGACTCCATTTTCTAATTATTGTTATACAAGTCTTGGTGTCTAGGCACTCAACGCCTGGTCTTATCAAAATTGTCACGTCGCTTTCTTGCTGGTGAGAGCTGTCGCACATGCCATGTGAGTATTTAACTGCTTTGCAAGTCACCTGGCGCCCGCCTCGGGAGACATTGATTGGTCATGCGGTCGGCAAAATTCTATAGCCCTCAAAGCCATCGAAGTATTTGAATGTAGTAGTATCATTGAAAGCTGCTGAGCTTTGATGTTTCACGAGTGAAACTAACGAAATTGGAATGATTCATTGCGCATAGTAGCAAACATATCAGGCCGCTCACTGAGCAGGCACTGTCGATAAACAGAGTCCGCCTGAGAACAAATCTATGCATTATATATGTTCCAAGTCTATCAATCGGAAGTTAGCCGAGTCCTACGAATTGAACAAATAATGGACTTACTTTGCGCCACAAGAGGCCCCAGTAATCATTGATTGGTCCATCAATACCCCATGCCATTTTCCTAAACCACCAGAAGTTTCCGACGATCAGAAATGCGCAAATGCCGAAAGCAGCACGCTTTGTACTCTCCTTCCAGCGTGCGGAGAAAATGAAGTGGTCAAGAAGGTGAGCAAGCATGAGAACGGAAAAGTAAAGAGTGGGAAGCTAATCGTTTGGTTAATAGGAGCCTTCTAACTCCAACACAGACACGTACATAGTGATGCAGGTATGTGACACGGCCCATGATAAAGAATGGAACTTCGAAGCGAGTTGTGAGTCCCTAAATTGAACAGAGATGTTCAAGGCTCACTGTAATGCAAGAACCACCCATAACCAGCAATCTTTCCGACATACAAGAAATGATCCCATTGTTCTGAAACGATGGATCAGCGCATGCTTGCGAGATAGATGGCAAGTGAGCTTACGAGGAGTCATATCAATGTACTTGCGTTGGTGGCGCAGTAGGTAAACGACGAGGACAATAGCAGAAACTATCAAGCTGGCTGCACCACTCCACCAGATTACAGGCGTGCCAAGAAGGTAGTACTTTGTTTGATCATCGCCCCAGCCACACATCCTGAGGCCTAGCCGCAACCAAGGCCAGTCAGTGGGAGTTGATGCAAGGATATCTTCCTTGTCCGGATCAGGGATAAGTGCATTGTTGGAAGTCATCATGGCCACATTGAGATGCCAGAAATCGCGCAGGAATGGGGACTTGTAAAATTTCGCATCACCAGAAGGCACTGAAACACTAACGTCAGGGCTACATCAGAAATGACACTGTGGCTTACAGCGGTCGTTCCAATGACTTTCCACGTTCCAGTATGTGTGTATGTCATCAGGGTTGTTCTCCTTGTTGCAGCTGACCTCAAGCTGTTTAAAGCCCCACTGAGGTAGGACTGCATTCGCAGCGTACAGGTAGCATCCCAGAGCCTGGTGTTTGAACCTCAATCTCGTTGTGAGTGAATGGATTTTCGTCACGTGCTCCTTAGTGCCCTGCTTGATATCATCGACGACCTCGACGACCCAATAGTCGTGGAAATCTCCAACAGTTGAGTTACCATAGCCAGATACTTCGTTGTTAAGCTTCGTCACGGGTGCTGCCACTGTGTGCGAGTGCAAGTTTCGCGTTGTCGGAACATGCTGCAAGCGGATGACGTCACCATCCTGGAGGAACTGCAACTCGCCATTTGGGTTGTATTCAGGCGCTTCCCAAGTGGGAAGGATAGTCCAATGGTTGTTGTCATCTTTGTAGTGATAGCAAGTAATCTGCTGCTGGCCTGAACCAACGGGATAGGATTGAACGTGGGAGTGCAGGAGACCTCCGCCCCAGCCCATGCCTTTCAAGGTAACTTTTGAGCCAAATGCAATTTCTGGGTGTCTCGTCAATGGTATTATTCCGATGTACGCAAGGAATCAAACCAACCCCGTGGGTTCTTGCCAAAATCGTTACCGACCAGGTGGGCTTGGAATAGCGAACTCATCGTAGAGTCGCCAGGACCCGAATGGTTTAGGATCATGAAATGCAGCTTGAAGGACAACATATATACCAGGATCGGGAGGACAATTAGGCAGAGCACGCGAGCCGCCCAGTGTCGGATTTGGTCTCGCTGTTGAAGGTGTCAGCTGATAAAAGCAGCTTCACAAAAAGCGACCAGCCTGACATTGGTCATACGAAGATCACCAAATTTCTCCCAGAGATCCTCGATGGTATACAAGCCAACCACAGCAGTCACGAACAATCCGATCCATTTCACACTGGGATAGGTCAACAAAAGCGCAATTGGGAAACGAAGAAGGTGCCAGACCTGGTTACACAGCCGATAGAAATACCTGTAAATGCAAGCCACATCCACCAATCGAAAGAGAATGACCTGTTGCAAGTTTAAGCATTGAGCCGCATGTATGGCGTGTCCAATACATACTGATATTGTTGGTTGTGAAATTTGGTGAGTAAAAAGACCGTTGTGAAAGTGAAGAACAGGAGCATGGAATCCAGTAGAATAAACCGCGATATACACAACCAGGCAACATCTGCAGGCAGAACATGAAGTACCAGCGGCGTTTATTTTGAGACCTGATACTCACCGCACAGAACCATGAGCGCAACCAGATGACAAGACCATGAGCTCATCCCCAACTCAACTGCGGTATACCACCCCAGCGGAACTAAGGCCACACCGAATGTCGCCATCATAACCCGCATAGCCACGTACGGGACATTTTCGTCGTACACCACTCCGCTTTTAAACTCGAAGTGTCCATTGTAACCCGACAGCAAACCCGCAAGGCCGACAAGCATCTTCCCGAGAGGAGGGTGAACATCGAAGTAAAACTCGCGTTTGAGGTAATGCGACCCGAACTTGCCAAAGTGCGCCTCGTCCCAAACAACAATGTTGGAATGACCTATTTTGTGGAAGCGGGTCCAACACGAGAGCAGAGTGTAGATAACAGGCGGGAGGTGCTCTAGGTTCTGATATATGAATTCACTCTGGGCGACGCTCAAAGTTAGGATGCGCAGTAGGTCCCAACAACGAGGTGTACGTACAATCGAAGTTGGAGGCGGAGGCGGAGGCCTGTGGATACGTCCGCTGCTGACACGGCTCTTAGCAGGCCTTAGTTTTGAATACACATCCTTTCCGTCGTCGTCGTCGTCGTAGTGCATCTCACTTTCATGCTCATCACCACTCATAAACCCGCCGCTGCTTCCGGGTCCTCTAGCCACCCTCCGCCTTGTCGTGTCCTCGTTCATGTGGTGTAACGGCAATGATTCCTCGTGTTTGTAGTTCGGAGAGGTTTTAGAGTAAGATGGGTGCGTGACAGGATAAGGAATTTCTTCAAATTCAGAAGACGTGCGTAGAGGTGTACCGGGCGGTGTACCAAAGTCTATTTGAACTTGAGGGGGTCTCATTTGCCCTCTTCTGCGTTTTTTTTCCCTGACCGAATAAGCTCTATGGAGTTTTTAGGATGTTGATAGTCTCGCGGAAGTGATTAGCTGGCCCGGTTCAAACGTTCACGCGTTCCCGAAGTGTCACAACCTTACATGATACCAACCAGTATGAATCGAAGCACTGCCTATTGATGCGACATGGCGCAGATTCACATTCACAAAGGCTTGTAGTTCAGATGGTTCAGGTACAGGCTTCCAATAATTAGATAAAAACACAAATTCGTATCGATGGTATGAGCACAAATACTTTTTACGCAAAACGATGATACCAGCTACTTAACAAGATCATTCAAAGCAGCCACATTTTATACGTGTCGTTGGTATTGGGCTATGTGATCAAGCAATGTCAGGCACAAATAGCGACCAAAAAGATGCGGAGACTACTAACCGGCAACCATAGCGTGGTCACGCTCGTACGGCTCGAGGGTAATTTGTTCAATAGGCTTGAACTTGTTTTCTCGTAGTTTTTGTACTTCCTGCACGAAAACGGCGGAGGGTGCTGCTGTTGAATCTATACAACTAGCTTTGATGGAGATGACCACGTGGCCACCGTCTTTGAGGAAGAATTGCGCATTGTGGATAACAATACGTGCTTGATCGGGTTGTGCAACGTCTGCGAATATAACGTCTACAGTTGACACCAGCATGCGGTACCTATTAGGAAGGCGGGCGTCCTCCACGATGGCTATAGAAAAAGCTGTTCTCCTCAGCTGTAGCATGCAGTATGGAAGCACTCACGAATGACGTTTGTTCGCTTTTTGGCCATGTTGATCAAATCACGCCCTGATCGTGGCGAAAATTCGACAGCATAAACAACACCTTCCTGTAACCATGTTTAACACCAGCACTGTTAGAAAATGAGGGGCGCGACTCACGGGACCAACAATATCTGCTACGTGACTTACACTCGTGCCGCTAGCAGCACCGAGGTACAGAACCTTCTTTCCAGGTTCAATGAAAATCTTATCCATACCGCCCAATACACCTGCTGCCAACTTACTCCGGAAAGGATTCCATACGCGATACTCGACCTTTGTGTCATCGACACCACCTTCAATGGATATCCGCTTCTCGCCGTAAACACTCTCTCCTGGGACAAGGTTCTTCGTGACAAGTAGATGGTCTTTCCCTTTGGCGATGAAGACACCTGGATGTCTATGAGGTTCAAGAATAACCTTCGCGCCGCCTCTAGCTCCGCCACCGGGGCCTCCACGACCACGACCACGACCACCGCCCCGACCACCTCCACCTCGACCGCCGCGATCTCCACCTCGCCCACCACGACTTTGGAAACCTCCACCGCGACCACCACCTGAAGAGATTAGTTCAAAAAGACATGATATAAAGTGAAACATCAACATACCGCGACCGCCTCCTCTACCTCCTGCTCCTGCTCCACGTCCACCACCAACTCCCCCGCGTCCTCCTCCTCTACCAAATCCACCACGATTTCCTGATGCTCCTGTAAGTCATAGATTAGACAAAGAATACCATCGGGAGATTTCCTAGACGACACAAAAGATGCAAACATACCAAATGCCATTACAAGTTGTGCAAATGACCTTGCAGTTGCCTTGCAGTGTGGTCTTCAAAATTTTTAGCGGAAGTTCGTGCCTGTTCATGCGTGATGGGTACATACTGTGACGTTTCGTCACGCACTGGGTTCTTCTCGACAATCTCTCAGTTGACAAGTCGACAACGTTCTTATTTGATACTCCTGAATGGGCCAATCACTGTGGAAGATCGCTGGTCGACCGGTCATGGTTGGCTCGACGTTAACCATTCACCAACTTGCTATATAGAAGTGGATTACAATCGTCCCACACCAAATTTCCCCTTCACAAGGTAGGTCTGAGGTGGCAATCTGCTGGCGGCGTTACAGATATCTTCTGTTTAAAAGGGGGTTCCATACCACCGGACAGGTTCTAATCACCATGAAGAACGATTTCAGCACATAAAATCAAGGCATCTTCCTACTATTCGACTCTTCAGATTGATTTGGTCCCACATATATCACATCCTTACAAACAATGCGTTTCCCAATTGTCCTCGCCGTTGTTGCTGCTTTGACAACATCAATATTTGCCAGGCCCGCCGACGTCGACGTCGACGCCAAAGTATGTCCTCTCTTTTGCCTGCGTCAATCAAATTGCAAGAACTGCCCTGATAAAAACTGCGTGAGTATGACTAGCTTGCATCCTGGATTTATCTACATAACTCACCGGCGTGGTAGATCATCTATATATGTTTCTAGTGCAACAGCGAGTCAGGTTTTCACTTTTACATCGTGCAGTATGGTTGATGGCGCGACACATGAGTTGGTGCTAGCTCGGTTGATCGACGGAATTGTTTCTGAACAAGTTTTACTGGTCGAACAATCGAGATCTGCGAATAGAGAACTCGCTTCAAAATATTACGTTTGTCACTTAGATGATAGCGCTCAATTGTTTGAAATGGGAGACTCGCTTTCAAATGCTGAAAACCAAGTCGAAAGAAATGCGAAGTACCGGACAATGTACTACATCTCTGGTCTTGATTTCGTCGACCGATCACACAGGTAAAGGTAGAATAAATAACAAAACAAGAAAGACTAAAGACTTCTGGAGTCCGGATCTACCTTCCGTGGTCAACAAATTATTATGAGGTCGTTACGAATGTGGCATGGAGCGTTGATGGTGCCCAGCATCACGCATGAATCATTCGCTCCTTCTCTGCCGTTCTACAGCACATTGACAACGCTATATCCGCCTCACTGAATGATCATTCAAAATTTGCCCCATACCCGTCCGAGATGGAGGTACCGTGCCACCAGTAGCAATACAACACCAAATAGAATGCTGCCACCTGAGCAAGGTCAATGTTCACTCAAATATCGCGCGTGCCATACACTTGCCTGAATAATAACCCGCAGCGACGAACCCTCCTGTCGCGGTACTAATGGCACCTGATATCGGAGGACCTGCAACGCCTCCAAAAGCAACGAGGGACAGAAACATTCCCAGTCGACGTCCCGCGTCTTCCATTTGCCCCATTGCTACAAGAGGTGCAGAGTACAGAGATCCGTATACTCCGAGGGACAATCTGGATAAGTGAGTCGAGCAGCTAGCGGTGAATAAGTGCAGCGCGTACCCGTAGATGGCAGCAATTGCGATAAGCTGATATTCATTTATGGCAAATGGCCAAACTATCGTCGCGATTCCTGTGATAGCAGTCGTAACTGCCATGGTGTTGATGGCGCCTGTCAAATTATCAACTGATATTACCACAATCCGCAGCTATCGAGACCTACCAATTTTATCTGACATCAGCCCAAATAACACACGCAATGCAGATGCCCCATTGGCGATCGCGAGTATATAGAATGAAAAATCTTTCGAGACACCAATTGCTACGGCGCTCACAGGGAGATATGTTAACTCTGATGAAACCAAAATATCAAGAGGCACTATGATAAGCACAACGGTCGTACATACCTGTATAAAAACCCAAAAGTATCGTAACTCCTGAGATGCAATAGATAGTAAATGCTTTGTTGCGAAATGCTTTGAGATTGAAGAGTCCCCCACGAACGTTAACGGGCGGGAGCCGTCGCTTGAGTAACTCGAGGGAAATGCGTCAAAGGAAGAGGTATCTACAGGTACTGACGACATACTACGTTGGCTGTCCCCAGGGTAGTCGTCAAAATGAATCCAAACACGCGGACTGTCCATTTAAACCTGTGATTGGATGAGTACTATATATGAATTGCCCCACGATTAATTGGACGAATTCACCCAATTAATGGAATCAAATTTTGTGCGGCTACAGGAAACACGATGCTGCCGAACGCAGACCCTATGGTGGTGAGCGACAAAGCCAAGCCACGTCTCTTCGAGAACCAATGTGACACAATGACCACCGCGGGACTCCACATGATTCCACAGCTCACTCCAACGCCGACACCCTGCGATAGGAAGAACTGCCAGAATTGGGTGCATTCTGCGGTTAGGAAAGTGCACGCGACAAGGATGCAAGTAGCGACGAAGAACGGTATTTTGAAATACCCTACATCGAACATTCGCCCCGCTGCAAGCGATGGAAGGCACGCGAGCGCATACTAGCGGGACAAGTGAGCTACGCAGGTTTGCCAGACCGAGAATTAAACACGCCTGCGTAGAACCAATCCATGCTCTAGAGAGTGCAAGAAATTGAAATTAGTCATGTAAGGTTGCATCCAACGAACCTAGCGTCTTACATGGTTGAAGGAGAAGTGTGGGGTAGTAGGTTTTCCTCGTAATACGCCTGGAAGATCTAAAAGGTAGAAAATTGTAGAAATTGCAGGTGTGTGATGATAAACCTTACTCACACCCCATGAAAGTAGAAAACCAAGCCTAGTGGGACCCTCTTGAGCCAAACTATGGAAAGAATTAGGGACAGCTTACGTAGAGAACATAACCAACGCGGCGCTGAAATCTGAAGACGTCAGTGGCCGTTTTAACGGATTGAAACTATACTCGCGCAAAAACCACAAGCCATGCCCTTAATCCTCCATCTGGTGTTTCACCAGGATGTGTTACGTGCTTTTGAGAAACTTGTTCATCCGGGATTTTCGGGTCAACAGCTGCTCTTGTTTTCTGTGTATCGTAAGACAAGACATGACTGATTTCAGATGCAGAGTCAATGCCCTCCAAGGCCTCTATACTTAGTGACTTCTCGGACATAGCTTCTCCTGCCAATACGCAGAGAAGAGGTCAGGCCCAACGGAGAGCAGGAGGGAAGGAGCAACTGTACTGGTATGTGAAAACCATGCTTCCGACGTTATTTACATATAGTATTCGGAACACCTGGCTCCTTCCTATAACTATTTGCAAAACCTTGAGGGGCCGTCGGGACCGTTCGATAAAGCCACGCATACAATGACCAAAAGTATGACATTGGACTTGCTGGCGTTCGCTGGTAAAGGTGAGAAATCGAGCCAATTCGTAGGCAGGCCGTTGTATCTAGCCTGTGCTTTGCCAATGAAACTGCTATTATAATTCGAAGGCCAAACCTGATTATATAGCCTCAACTGATTGGTCTCGTAGGGGAAAATCGTGTCGGCAGTTCCGCCTTTTTAGAAACTTTATGGATATACCCGCACGACTTCAAGTGCACACTGGGTCGTCATGTCGCGCATTCAAGTTATGCCGGAAAGGCCAGCAAGGAGTCCAATTACCGCTTCAAGTTGTGTTTGCAATTTACCGTCATGGCTTGATGATCATCTTGTTGCTCAAGGTGGATGAGATCGCTGGCGCTCCTCCGATGCTTCCCAAGATGACTTGGTAAATGGTCAAATGATGGAATGCCATATGATATTGATGAGCCAAGTAGTTCGCAGACAAGAAGCATCGGCCAAACTTACTATGCAACGGCGGCTGAGTTTGTACATGTTCCCTTTCTCGGACTCCCTACGGATTGCAATGCACTTGACCATTAATGACTTGCTCTTTGGACTTCTTGAGCACTGCAAATTTCGTTGTCGTTTCGAATGTCTCCTCCGTCAGCGCGTGAATCTTGTGCCCCGAAAAATTACCACGTCGCCATTCAATGAGACTAATCCACGCAATGTATGCCCGGCGTACATCACTTGTGTCATAATCCTGAATGCTGCGCCAACATTTACGCGCCAAATGTCGCATAGACTCACTTGAACATCACGATCCATAATCGGCCCATCATGAGTATTTCCATCATATGTGCCAATATCGACGAATCTGCTGGCGGGCGGGGCTTTACTGGCAACTCTGGAAAATTCAACACTTTCAAACCCTTCTGTGAATTCAGATGTACCTCAGGTTCATTTGGAGGGTGTATTAAGTATAGGTATGTGATCCTCTCGCCCTTTACAACAATTTCGCGCCTTCAGTTGATCTTCGAAATTTGAAGACGAACTATCATAGTTACTTGGAAAACAGCGCGGGACTGCCTAATGACTTGCGGTCCTTCAAGTTAATCTATGACACGAGGAGGGGCCATCGAATTGGCCTTCGTGCCCTAATTGCTGGGTGTCATGAAGATCTCACATTGAGTTCCTGCCTTAATCACTCTCGTACAGCCATAATGCTCTAGACATATATGAACCGGGCCAAGTCAAGCCCTCAATATCAATATTTCAATACTTTACGGACAAGAAATCGTACTTCCCGCAAGTTAATGCTGTTACAATGTGATCTCTTCCTTTTTTAAGCTAGGGATGGCGTCATACATTCAGACAATCACGGATCTCAATCAGGATGTGCATCTGGCCAATGGCTATGCGTATTGATTGATGCAGCGCCGATACTAATCAACTGCGTAATGGATCAGATCGATCAGATGCGGTACGTTTTGCACCGTTTCTGCCTATCACACTGCCCTTATCTTGGCATCCGCATGATATTATCGCCCGAGGCCGAGACTGCCTGTTTCTGTGGTTCAGGTGCTGGATGGCGGCATACCAAAACTCTATCATCATGTTCGCCAAGCTTTCCAGTTACCACTCGCTCATGCCTATCCCTTTGAGTGCGACCATAGTCTTAAATGACCCCAGTTAGTGTCATTGCGCTCCCCTTGGCCTTGCAACTTTCGTTCGAGACACTTCTATCATTGCTTGCCATCCGGCATGACCTGAAGGAATTACATCACTCATTTTCGAGTGCTCTGAGCGAATTTTGTGAGAACCCTCGATGATGATCTTGACAAGCTAGCTACCAAGCGACCCATGGGAAATTGCCATATTCGAGTCTGGATGGACATTCAAGCCCGGTCGGATGTTCCTGCCATGGAGATCATGTTCCAAGAAACGCGAAGTGCCGGACAGTGTATATATCTCATGTCGCTTTCGCTAACCAATCAGACGGCGTAAGAAAGGGCCACCTTACACAAGAAAACTCGAAGTTCTCTACCCAGCTTTAATGTACGAGCTAACACTAACGAGAGTGACTGAGGCTCGGCGCCACACTTGAATCATGTCGCATCCACTCCTGTGCCGTTCAAGAGCACAGTGACCCAACACCATTTCACTGAATGATCATTCAAAATTTGCCCCATAGTCGTCCAAGGTGAAGGTACTGCGCCACAAGTAGCAACGCGACACCAAATAAAATGCTGCCACCTGGGCAATGTCAATGTTCACTCAAAGATCGCACGTGCCATAAACTTGCCTGCATAGTAACCCGCAGCGACGAACCCTCCTGTCGCGGTACGGATCGCACCTGATATTGGAGGACCTGCAATGCCTCCGAAACCAATGATGGACATGAACACTCCCACTCGACGCCCTGCGTCTTCCATCTTCCCCATCGCCACGGCAGGTGCAGAGTACAGAGATATATATGCTCCGATGGAAAATCTGGATGGGTCAGTCGACTGGGCAGCTAGCGGTCAGAAAGTGCAATGCATACCCGTGAATGGTGACAATTGCGATAAGCTGGGATCCATCTTTAGCAAATGGCCAAGCGATCGTCGTGATTCCCGTGACAGCAGTGAAAATTGCCATGGTGTTGAGTGCGCCTGTCAGATATCAACTGATGTTCCCATAGTCCACAGCTGTCGAGTCTACCAATTTTATCTCCCAACAGCCCGGATGACAAGCGTCCAAACGCAGATGCCGCATTTGCAATCGCAATTAAATAGAATGAAAAATCTTTCGAGACGCCAATTGCTACGGCGCTCACAGAGATATATGTTAATTCTGATGAAACCACATATCAGGAGCCACCATGATAAGCACGACGGTCGTACCTGTATAAAGACCTAAAAGTATCACAATTCCTGAAACGCAATAGGTGGAATATGCTTTGTTGTGGAATGCTTTGAGATTGAAGAGTCCCCCGCGAACGTTGATGGGTGGAAGCCGCCGTCTAAGAAACTGAGGAAAATACGTCGGTCGGGGAGATATCATCAGGTGCTAACGACATACTATGTTGGCTGTCCCCATTGCAGCCATCAGCATGAGTCCAAATACACGAACTGTCCATTTAAACCTGAAAGTGTATGAGCGAATGCCCCACGATCGACTAAACGAACTCACCCAATTAACGGAATCAGATTTTGTGCCGCAACAGGAAACACGATGCTGCCGAGGGCAGCCCCAAGGGCGGTGGCAGACAAAGCAAGGCCACGTCTCTTGGAGAACCACTGTGACACGATGACGATTGCGGGACTAAATACGAAACCGCAGCCTACTCCCAGGCCGACACCCTGTGTCAGGAAGAGCTGCCAGAATTGAGTGCACTCCGCGGTTAGGAAAGTGCACGCGACGATGACGCAGCTAGCAGCGAAGAACGGTATTTTGAAGTATCCCAAGTCAAACAGTCGTCCAGACACAAGTGACGGAAGGTACGTGAGTGCATACTAGTAGCACAAGTGAGATTAGAAGGCTTGCTAGAACCAGAATTAGACACGCCTGCGTAGAACCGATCCATGCTCTAGAGAGTGCAAGAAATCAGTTATCCAAACGTTGGATCAAACAGACCAAGCACCTTACATATTTGAAGGTGGAGTGTGACGTAGTATATTTTCCTCGTAATACGCTTGGAAGACCTGAAAGGCGGAAATTTGTAGGAATTGCAAGTGTTGTGACAAACCTTACTTACACCCCATGAATTTGAAAAACCAAACCTGGTACGCCTTGAGTCAAACTATGGAAAGAATTAGGAACAGCTTACGTAGAGAATGTAACCAATGCGGTACTACATTCCGAGGACGTCAGTGACTATATGTATCAAATGAACTTGTACTTGCGCAAAAACCGCAAGCCATGCCCTCATTCCTCCATCTGGTGCTTCACCAAGATGCGTTTGAAATTTCTGATGAGAGGCTTGTTCATTCGGTATTTCCTGGTCAAAGGTTACTGCTGTCTTCTGTCTATCGTAAGACAAGCTAGGTTGGCTTCCAGACGCAGAGTCAATGCCCTGCAAAGACGAGTCTATAGTAGTTGGTAACTTCTCCGAGTCTGACATAGCGTTATTATGGAATAGACAGCTGGGGGGAAAGAGCAATTGTACTGGTGTGTGCAAATCATGCTCTCGGCGTTTTGTACACATAGTATTCTCCGCGACACAGAGCTCCTTCCCATAACTATTTGCATAGCCTTGAGAATAACAAACGCTATACCCCGGTAGTGAAGCGTCATATGATGACGCCACGGTCACAAGGACAATTGGACTTGCTGGCCTTTGGTGGTCTTCGAGTGTGAGGAATCAAGCCGGATGATAGGCAGGCTCGCTGTATGTAGTGCTTGTCAATCAAACTGATTTCCTGTTTGTAATAGTGCAGATGTTCATATTGGTAGTTGAGAAATAAACACCTACAGCTTCAAGACCAAGTGCGCGCTATTCAAGTCCATCTCCGCAAACGCCACCATGGCACGAAATTGTGAGAAATATTGAAGATTTGGGGATATGATATATCTTTTAGGTGCACCGGATTTGGTATGGCTAAACTCGCTGACGTATTAAGCAACTCGGAGCGGATTATGCCGAGAAGATCTGCAAGTCCAGTTGCTATTTTTAGTGCTTGTGTTTGTATCTTCCTGAAGTGACCTCGGGATAGTGGATCATCGATACGGATTTCGCTGGCGCTTCCCATAATGACTCAATCGGTGGGTGAATGTCAGTTTTTCAAATAGCTCGGAAAGAACGATTAGGATAATTGAATGCTATTGGCATCTGTTCCGAGTCTTCATAACATCGGCAGAATGGCTTGAATAAACCTGCAGTACAGTTGTTCCCCACCCATATTTTTATTTTGATCTCTCTCTGTCTTGAGAGCTATGTCTGACGAGTCCCAAATATTGTCTGAAGCCTTGCCTTGCGATGGGTGGGAACCGAAAGCGGATGATCGGGAAACACTGGATCAACACGTTTCTGAGAAGCCTGCACCACACCTTTCTGGGGCACCGGATGGAGGTTTGACCGCGTGGCTGGTCGTTGTTGCGTAAGTACTAGGGCTACACGATTAATTCTTTAAAATAATCACTGATATCTTCAAATTACAGTGTCAATTTAGTTTTATTTTCTACGTGAGCTGTCTCAATTTCTTCGCCCACAGCTTAACTCGAGTGACCACCAGGTTCGGTATAGCCAATACATGGGGGGTAAGTAGGGCTTCTTACCATATACTCGCAGTTACTGCAAATCCCCCCTTTCAGGTCTTCCAAGCGTATTACAAGGAAAATATACTACGTCACAGTTCTCCTTCAAATATGTAAGGCACTAGGTCTGTTTGACGCGACCTCGTGATTGATTTATCGTGCAAATTTTACTCTCTAGAGCATGGATCGGTTCTGCGCAGGTATATCTATCTCTAGGTCCAGTAACCTTGTGTAGCTCACGTATCCTTCTAGTACGCGCTCGTGTACTTTCCAGCACTTGCTACGGGACGAATGTTTGACTTAGGATACTTCAAAATACCATGCTTCACCGCTAGCTGTGTTATCATTGCGTCCGCCTTCCTAACTGCAGAATGCACTCAATTTTGGCAGTTCTTTCTTGTACAAGGTCTCAGTTTGGGAGTCTGCTGCGGTATCATAGTTGGTCCGGCACTAGTTGTCATCTCGCATTGGTTTGACGGGAAACGTGGCCTCGCCATGTCGCTCGCTGCCATTGGAGCTTCGATCGGCAGTACCGTGTTTCCTGCAACAGCACAGAAATTGATTCCATTAATTGGGTCCGGTCAACCGATCATCGACGATTCAGGCTCGCTCATACACTTTCAGATTTAAATGGACAATGCGTGTGTTTGGATTCATTCTGCTTGTTACACTGGGGACTGCCAATATAGTATGTCGTCAGCACCTGTAGATGCCTCTCTCTCTGATGTATGTCCCCCAAGTTACTGAAACGACGTCTTCCACCTGTCAATGCTTTTGGAGGACTCTTTAACCTTAAAGCATTCCGCAACACACCATATGTCATTTTGTGCATTGCAGGAATACTGGCATTCTTAGGACTTTACACAGGTATTATCGTGGCGGTTACCACTGTGGCTTCTTGATAAGTCTTCTGAATTGATTCACCAGAGTTAACATATATCTCTGTGAGCGCCGTGGCAATTGGCGTCTCCAAAAACTTTGCATTCTATATAATCGCGATCGCAAATGGAGCATCTACATTTGGACGTCTGTCAGCCGGACTAATGGCAGATAAAGTTGGTAAGTCTCGATGGCTATAGGCTACTATGGTAACACCAGTTAATCCTTGACAGGCGCACTCAATACCATGGCAGTTTTTACTGCGATGTCAGGAATTATGACATTCGCCTGGCCATTTGCTACAAATGAATCACAGCTCATTGCAATAGCGACTATTTACGGGTATGTGTTGCCTTTGTTCGTTACTGGCTGCCAACTCACCCGACACAGATTCTCCTCGGGAGGATTTGTAGCTCTCTTCGCTGTAGCTGCCGTAGCAATGGGAGATATGGAAGATGCAGGGCGCCGAGTGGGAATGTTCATGTCCCTCGCTGCCTTTGGAGCCATTGCAGGTCCTCCGATATCAGGCGCCATTAGTACCGCATCAGGAGGGTTCGCTGATGCGGGGTTTTATGCAGGCACGTTTATAAAATGCCGGTCTTTGAGTGAAGATTAATCTAGCTATCCAGGTGGCATCATTATGTTTGCTGCTGGATTGCTACTTCTGGCGCGATACCTCCATCTTGCATCGTTATGGGGCAAGTGTTGAATTATCCATTCAGTGAAAGGAGTCAAGGCCTCTGTTCTAGAATGACACTCCCACTGCAGCAAGAGATCTTCGAGGTAATTTATGCAGTACTGTGTCTCGCATTTGGAGGAATAGATTCTGTTTTATAGAGCTCTCTAGTTTAGTCCTTACTTATACTATAACTGGTATCCGGCAGCATAACCCCCTTGTAAACAGGAAGCTACTTAGCACCTGATAGGGTGTGGCCCACAACACCGCACCAAAGGAAAACATGCGAGCAAGAGATGAGACGCGTGATATCATGGAAGATTCGATGACTATGCCATGACTTCCAAAATATCACAAGGACTGGTATCGATGGACTTGAATGTTTGGATTAGGTCAACCCAAGGGGATCAACAACCTCGGAGTCCTCGGATCCACCTGCACATTAATATCATAATTCAGGGTTCATTCGTGTCAAGCTCTTAAACGTATTGCTGTAGTTGAGATGATCTGGCAATACAAATCGTAGAGTCATCGAAGATACTAAGTTTCGTACGTATATCAAATTCTGTGACAGCTCAACAGCGGGTCAGTTTCTAGTTACCACACTGCGCAGTGACTAGACTTTTTACCTTTGATCACCATTCTCTCGTCTTTGGCCGAAACCTGCCGGCCCATCCTTCACGCCTATTTGCAATAGCTGGTGACGAGTTCTCGATGCGGCTGTTTCATTCGCTAGAACAATTATGAATAAGGGTAGCACGGAGTCTTTGATGTTATTGTTACCCAAACGCGGCACAACTCGAAGCCACTTTGTCTCCTTAATTGCAGTTAGCATTACAACGCATGATCGCATGAAATACAAATTGCTGGCGTAGACTCCAGGCGACAAATAGCACCGGCGATGTGGGGAATACCAGTATAGGCTCATTGTTCACGAAAGTGGACAGTTTGCAACCAAGTTTTCAATATTGGCAAACCGCAAATACATCTATGTATCTATCCCAGTCCCTTAGCCAGAATGAATGCAATAGGTAGGCTCAACGACACCTCTGCTTATGTTGGAAAAGAACCGAGAGTAAACAAGGTCTGCTTCTGCTTCCCCTTCCCCTTCTTCCCCTTCCCACTAGCAGTCTCTTCGACGACGCTCTGTTCTTCCGGTATCGGAGTACTGCCCCCGCTTGCCGTGCCATTGCTTTTCCAAGCAGCAACGGTTGGAGCGGTCTCACCAAGAATTTTTCGTAGAGATTGATTCCCGCTGACCAGTGGTTTCATACGAGAGTTACCAGACGAAGGCAGCACTGGGAAAGCAGCGGGTGTGAGCGACGGCGGCGGCGGACCTTTCTTCGCAACAGCGTGTGGCTGTACTACAGGGGTCGGTACCGATGTTGGTGCTCGGGAACCTGTGCTAGAAGATCCAGATCCAGAAGCCCACGGGGTGTTCCGCTGTTGTTGGCGGAATGCAGGCTGTGGCTGAGGAGGTCCTGCAAGAACCGGGAAACTATCTGGTGGTCGTGGTGTTGGAGTAGGAGCGGGACCAATGCGGGATGAAGAAGATCCAGCCGCCTGTGCAACGCGATCCCACACCTGTCTCGAAGATTGCGACGAAGACCGCGTGGCAGTAGCATGCTTCACGTTCAAGACGCGACCGGATGCGATACCGGCATAGCCCGACCCCACTTCCTGAGGTACAAGATCAGGAAACTGCTGACGTTGCTGCGGTTTCGCTGTCAGATCCACCGCGGCACAAATACAGGGGTTGGCAAAATACCTCGATTTTGAAGCTGTTCCAAGAGGAGAGCAGATTAGACTTCTTCTCCTCTTCCTCAAACAAGTCGACAATAGCATTAACGATACCCGCAGTATCATCTAAATTTCTGTCAAGAACGTTCCATATCGTCGAGATTAGATCGCGGGCGGTAGATTCGTTGAGTCGGAATCCTCGGACAGCAGCTTTAGCAGCGAGCACTGCAGTGATGGGGTTTGGCGCAACAGATTGTAACCGTGAAATGAACGCCGCATGACGCCTGTAACGGAGTGAGAAAAAAATTCAGAGTTCCTAGCAATATTCTTACTGAGCAACGACAGGATCGACGTCCTCCCCGCTTCGCTGTGGGGATGGCGACGCCCGTCGGCTAGGTCCACACGACTGCGGTGTTTGTGCCTCATTAGGCGCAGGAGAACTGCTAGTCAGATGGCCACCAAATGCTTCCCTGCGCCTTGCCACTGCCCTAGGCTGCGCATCAGGCGGCGGCTCATGTTCTCGATCTCGATCCCGTCTCCCCCTACGCCCACCACCAGCATCCCCAAACTCGAATTCTGCCTCAACCCGTTGAGTGTTCTTCTTATCCCTTGAAGTCATCTCTGCACCATGTACTTCGACCTGATGCGCCTTCAGATCAATCGCAGATCCGAACACCACGAATTTTTGAGCTTGACAAGCAGGTTTTGAACACGCAAAATGCCCTTGATTAAAATGTTGTTCCTGACGGGGGAATCACAAATTACTACGAACGTCAATGTCAATGTAGTTAAAAAGATCGTACGAGGGCCTCATAGTTTTGAAAGCTAGACAAAACAAACAACGGTGCATCAGCATAATTTTTCACCGAGCGAATGTCATAAAAAAAGACTAACTATTGATCTCGTACTTCATTCCGTTTGCAAATGAAACACTCCTCGTGTCGTTCGCGCATATGAACATACAACTCATCATCACTGAAAAAGCATTCCTTGCAGAACCCGCACAATGGATGTACGCCGCCTTCAATCGGTTCTTTCGTCACTTGTTTATGAGACCGATGCAGCATAGATGGCAAGTGTAAAGGTAGGACGTTGGGGAGGTACAAAGCGTGCTCGTGACTGAAAACCTTCTTGGATCGAATACACAGGTCACTTTGAAGGACATGAAAGGTCTGGACTCAGTGCTTGAGCTTAAATGTCTAATGCACGTACCACATCATCTTCCCGTGCGTACCCCGGACATGCAATTTAAGATCACCCCATCCAGTCCCGGTATAATCACACTGCGAATCAGGACAATTAAAGCGCAGAAGAATAAGCGTTTCTTCCATCATGTCGGTGGACTCGAAGTAGATTAATAACTTGGAGTCTTTGTGTGGGATCATGTCGGGGGTGTAGGAAGAAAAGAGTGCATCGGGGGAAGTCGTGAATATCACAGTTGTTTGGGGTTCCTAGTAAGCGCTTCAGCGTCAAGATTCGTAGGTGGGACTAAGAAAAGACAGACGCGCCTTGCAAAATGTACAATCCAGCTTCTTGTAAAGTGCTCTCAAGCGTAGAGCACAGACATGACACGTCCGGTGGTTGCACGCTGATACTGAGTAGTATTTGACGGGCTCTGCGCAGATCCAGCATACCACTGCGTCGTCTATGGCTTCTGGGGCAGGTGCGACTTCATTCTGAGTTGGATGAGTAGAAACATGGTCGGCTGGTGCGGCTGCACTTGAATTCTTGCGGCCTCGGGATTTACCACCGCCTCCGCGATGACCGCCTTGGCCTCTGTGTCCGCCTCGTTTGCCGCGCTTGGCTGAAGGAGAAGTCTGAGGCTGGGTCTGAGGCTGGGTAGCAGTTGCTGCAGACATGATTCAGATTGTATGAGAAGGATTGGAGAAGGATGCAAGGAATTGCGCTGAGCAATTGACTTGCTCCACGAAACGTTTTATCTACACGTGATCAAGTCATGTCCATCGATCCCGACATCGTAAGCACTCGCAATCGGTGTGCAAGTAATCAATATTAATCAATGATCCTTTACAGAAGTAGGAGGTATGCAAAATAGTCCCAACCTAGCAATTTATAAATCATACAGAGCAATGAACCAACCAAGCACAACATCAAATTGCGCGCATGGCAAGTGTCCAAACCTATCACTCGACATCACTTTCATCACGGTCACGGCGGGTCCCACCAGTGAGCGGGGTCGTAACAAACCTACTCCTAGTACCTCCCCCACTCTTCACAGGCGACATCCCAGGTATCCCCAACGACGAGACCGACCCCAATGCCGAAGTCGAAACCGAAGCCCTAGACCCAATCCCCAACGAATACATCATCGACATCGTCCGTTGACGTCCCAACCCCGGTGAAAATTCTCCAGATCCCACCCCAAGACCAAGGCCCCCATACCCAGGTTGAGGTTGAGATGTCGAGGCAGGCAACGGCATAGGAATCTTCAACTCCAGCTCCGCAAGCGAAGAAAGCTGCTTCACTGAGGGGGAACGCCTCAATCGCGGAGAAGTCATCACAGAACCAAACGTAGGCGTTTGCGTTGGTGTAGGCGTGGATGAACGAGGGAGGAGGCTTGATGTCCATGCGGACCAGCTCTTGTCTTCCTCTGGTTCGTTCTCCTCCTCAAGCTGAACCTGAAAGTCATGCACAGCTCGCTTGACAACCGCTACATCATGCTGAACATCCCCCAATTTCTCCTCAAGCCTCTCACTAGTTTTTCTCACACCCTCATCACGCCCATCAATAAATGCACGCATTTCTTCAAGGTCCAAATTCGAATCCGATGAAAGGGACAGCGCGCCTGGAACGGTGAGGAGGGTCTCGAAGCCGCGAATGGTGAGCGCTTCATCTGTGATGCGGATTTCGAGCTCGACACGGGCGTCTTCGGCGTAGTCGGATATGCGGTCTAGGGCGGTGCGGAGGAGGGATTGAGGAGAGTGAGAAGGTGTTGGTGTCAGTGTCGGCGGGGAGGCGATAGCGATGGGAGGGAGCAAGCGTTTGAGGTCTTTAAGTGCGAGAGAGCAATCACGGAATGCATGTTGGAGGGCATCATAGCGGTGGTTGACTTTACTGAGGGAGGATAGTAAGGATGAGATTTCATCTGGGATGGAAGGGGATTGTAATGAGGGAATGGTAGTGGCGGTTAAGTTGTTGGGTTCATTAGCTGGAGCGACTGTTTGAACTTTTGGAGTTGAAGCGGCTGGAGTGAAGAACACACCGGAATCTTCGTTTCTTTCCAGAAATTGGTTAGTGGGACTTTCTTCCTGTTTTGCAAGATTCGTTAGGGGAAGGAGTGGTGGGGTGTCCTTAGTATCTGAAATTCCATCGGTGTCATGCTCTATAGTCGACTCATTCACAGAAACCAAAGGGGTGCACTCCCCAGTGGGGGACTGCGTCAGGTCGAGGATTGAGACTGCAGGCGACCGACTTGGTTCGATGAGTAGATCGAGAAGCAGTTGCGAAGTGCCAGGCGTGGTGTCGCCTATGACGGGTAAAGTTGTACCTTTAGTGTCAGGTGTTTGAACGTGCAATTTAACTTGTTGAGTATCCGAAATTCCATCCATGTCAGCAGACTCCATAGTCAGCTCATTCGCGGAAGCCAAAGGAGTACGTAGTTCGGCAGACTGCGGTAAAATACACGCCTGGGTCTGCGTCAAATCGAGGGTCGGGACAGCAGGCGACTGACTTGATTCGGTGGGTAGATCAAGAAGTAGCTGCGAAGTACCAGGTGTGATGTCGCCTACGACGGGTGAGGACGTACCCCTATTGTCCTCTGCTGGGAGACTTGGAGGAATTGTGGGTGCTTGTGGAGAAGCGGGTATTAGATCCTGGGTACGTGAGATATCAGTGTTCGTATCCTGTGTATGAGCTGGCTGTTCTGTAACATCAATGGGTGTTCTTTCGACTGCAATGGTCTGCTCGTGGACAACTTCATCGGGGGACCCCATGCCCAAAGAAAGCCTCCGCTCAGCAGCGACCCTTCTCCCAATCTCCACCCCAACCTCTTCACTCATCCTCATCACAGCGTCCTTAGCAAGAACCAACCTCCCCAATACACCAGTAACCAAACTCCCATCCCCCAAAGCCACTTCCGCATCCAGTGCCATCAAAAGACTCTCCGCATCTTTCACAGCCCGCTCAAAAGTTGCATACATCTGACTATCTGTGTCTGTGCAGCGGCTTGTACCTTCTTGGGCTCTTCGAACCCATCTGCGTAGGGCTTCGCCGAGCGCTTCTTCCCGTGCGAGAAGGGCGAGACGCAGTGCAACCTCCCTCCTCCGCCCATATGCTTCCCTGGTAACTTCTTCGCCGAGTTCTTCTAAAGCGTCGCGAAGACGCGCGTTCTCGGCCATGTGAACGTGCGCCCGTGCTTCGGTATCGTTGATTGTGGATTGGAGAGTGTGCTGGGTGGATGCGTGTCGTGTCTGGAGAGTCATGAGTGTGGATTGAAGGGCGTTAGTCTGGGACTGCGAGAATTTCCTGTGCGATGCTCGAATTTGTAGAAGCAATACATGTATGAGGCACGTACATGTATCGGGAGACCATCTTGGCTGCTGTGGTATCATCTAGCTTTAGTGCCTCTAGTTCTAACTGCGCTTTTGCGAGGTAAACACGGTCTTGAGTGGCTGTTTTACGCTCTGCATTGAGGATGCTCTCCAAATTCGCGATCTCGTTGCGTAGCTGGGTAATGCTAGTCTCTCGTTTCTCGTTCTCGGAAGCAAATTCAGTCATGAGGCGATGCAAGCTTGACTTGCCCTCATGAAGCCCTTCGACGAGGGTGAGAGAAGACGCAGACGCAGATGCGTTTCGCAGTACTGCACCCCCATTACCAAGCGAGCTCTTCCTGCCATCCAAACTGCGCACGAGATCAGCATACTCGTGCACCACGAGCTCTATGAGCCTGCGTTCTTCCTCTGCGGCTTGGAGACGCGTTTCCAAGCCACGTTCGCGGACTTTACCTTCCTCTTCGCGGGCACGAGCACTTGCGGCGAGTTTATACGCGCCTTCTGTGTCGTAGCGTGCCTTTTGGGCTTCGGTACGGGTGTTTACGAGTTCGGCTGTCCTTTCTGCTAATGCATGTTCTGTGAGATCAAGTTTCTCGGAAGAACGTCTTAGGGCGAGAGTGAGTTCTTGGACGACGTGGGTGTCTGATTGAGAGTTGGGTAATGGGTGAGCGCGGAGGGTGGCTAGCTCAGATGCAAGCAATAAATGCTGTGATTCGAGGAGATGTAAGCGGTCGTTTGTTTGGGCTGCAGCTAGAGCGTGACGCTGGAGTTTGAGCGCAGCTTGGTGTGCTTCATGCTAATGAATATGAATAATCAGTGCAGAGGTATATGAAATGAAAAGTACCTGAAAGCGAGCTGCTGTTTGTCTGAGACTGGAGAGTTCGAGGACGAGTGGGTGCTCGTCGTTGAGCTCGTTCTGCTCGATGCTCATCGTCAGTGACAGTGACAATCTACTCGGTTGCAGTCTATTTCGGGATGTATACAAACAAAGTACAACAGGAATGAGAATTTGAAGAGGCCCTTGACCTAGCCCAACCTAGACCTAGTCATCTCTGCTCGCTGCCAGGTGCGTTGAGCTTGTTATATTTAAGTGTTTACTCAACAGCAATCTAGTCATGAGTGATCGTATGGGAGCTCATACTGGTCCTCCTGGTCCTTCGAATTATTATCATTACCCTTACGGAGCTGCTGGGCCATTTCCTGGTCAATATCAGCGATATCCTGTCAATGTCAATGTACCAATGAATGGACACATTCACCGACCAATGTTTCATCCTCATTACAATTATCATCATCCTCATCCTCAGCCTGCTCCTTATGTTCCAAGGTCTAGTTACTGGCAACAGCACAGCCAGCAACCGCTTTCTCCCTTACCAAAACAATTGTCAACTCTTCCTTCACTTCAATCTAGCGGCGATCAGATCGGAAATAAAAATATAGAGCCCGAGGAGACGCTCAATCCACCACCAACTTCACCTCCTTCATCACCTATGCCTAGCACAGATCCAAAACTAGGTGGTTGGGTCATTTGGTCAAAACGTCCCACGGATCCATCAACAGCTCCTGGCATCATCATCTCTCCTCTAGCTCATCCTCCTCGCGACGTCATTCAATATGCACTCGATATTCCAACACCTCCTCCATCTCCCACACCCGTCGTTATAGATCTATCAGTGCCAACTGTGCCTTCTGATGTTCCAGACTGCACTGCGTCTCCTCCGCTTTCTCCGGTTTTCGCTGCATTTGTTCCCGGTTTGCCGGGCTCTCCTGACTCTTCTTTTTCTTTTTTTTCTGTTGCCGAGGCTCCTGAAGAGCAGCCTTTGGTGGAGGCCATGTCAGCCTTCGCCGAACTAGAGCTTGAGGTATCATCCCCTGATCACGTAGAGGCGCCTGAGTTATCTGAATCTGATTCAGAACCTTCTACGTCCGCTGCTGCGCCCTCCTTATCTGATGCAGAATCTTCTGCGGTATCCGATGTAGATCCTTCTACCTCCACTGTTGCTCCTATCCCATCTGATGCAGAACCTGCTGCTGTGTCCAAGCCATCCAACGCAGAAGCCTCCACGTCAGTCCCTGCACTAGCACTCGCACCCGCCCCAAAGCCCGCCGTATCATGGGCCTCTCTCCTCCGCAAACCCGGCCCTTCCAGCCTCCCCGCATCCTCTGTTGTAGGCTTTTCCATCCCCGCCTCCCCTCCCCCAAACCCCACCTCCACAAAATCCCCCTCCCACCTTAAAAAGACCGAGCTTCTGAACCTGCTCAACTCCGGTGGATCATCCGCAGCTCCCATGCGCATCAGGCCACGCGGCCTTGTCAACTCTGGCAACTTGTGCTTCGCTAACGCGGTGCTTCAGGTCCTCGTATACTGTCCTCCATTCTGGCGCTTCTTTACAGATCTCGGGCGGTTGCTTGAGCCTACGGAGGAGTCTCAGACCCCGCTGGTCGATGCTACTATTCGGTTTGTGAGGGAATTTGCGCCAAAAGATAGGGCGCCTGTTGAGGGCAAGGGCAAGGGCGTAGAGCGCTATGGATCAAATGGTCTCGTGCACGAGGAAGTTGATGAAGATATCATGGATTCGTTTATGCCGACTTATGTACATGATGCTTTGAAGGAGAAGAAGAGGTTCGATCATATGCGCGTGAGTGCTCTTTCCTACTTCTTTTGGTGATTTTGATACTGAGTTGTATTGGTAGGGTGGACATCAAGAAGATGCAGAAGAGTTCCTCGGATTCTATCTCGACACGCTCGAAGAAGAGCTCTTGACGCTTTCCTCGTCACTCACTAACCCCAACCCAGCTCCAGCTCAGAACAACAACGCTTCAGCAAACAACACACAAGAAGACGGCTGGCTCGAGGTGGGCAAGCGTAACCGCACCGTCCTCACGCGCTCCGTAAGGTCTCCCCTTCCTCCTTTAGATCTGCACTCACCTTTCCTAGACAAAAACAGCCGACTCCCCCATGACCCGTATATTCGGCGGCAAATTCCGCTCCATCCTCCGCGTACCACACCAAAAAGACTCTGCCGTTGTCGAAGACTGGCGTAGTCTGCGGTTAGATATCCAAGTTTGTCATTTCGCCATCCGTTCGAAGCTCACTGCTGACCAAATTGACATTGACACAGCGCGACACAGTTTACACAATCAAAGACGCCCTAACGCACATCTCCACTCCCCAATCCGTGCAAGTCACTTCCGTGACCCGCCCCGGTGCCACCCTTGATGCTACTCAACAAGTACACATCGAGTCCCTCCCTCCTATCCTTATCCTCCATCTCAAGCGGTTCTTGTATGATGCTAATAAAGGGGGTGTTGCAAAGGTTGGGAAACAGGTTGCGTTTTCGCCTGAGCTGGAGGTTGGGAGTGAGGTGATGGTACAGGGGAGGAAGGTGAATGGGACGAGGTATCGGTTGTTTGGAGGTGCGTTTGTCGCTTCTATCCACGATTTCCTTGCAAAATACTCACCCCACCCCCGTACAGCACTCTACCACCACGGCCTCTCAGCCTCAGGCGGACACTACACCCTCGATGTCCTTCACCCCAACATCGACATGTCAACTCCACCTACAAAGGCGCGCGAGGGGTGGATACGCATTGACGATGAGTTGGTTTCGGATTTGAGAGCCGAGGATGTGTTTGGGAGTGGGGGCGTAGAGAAGGATGAGACGATGAGGTGTGCGTATTTGTTGTTTTACAGGAGGGTTGGGGCGGGGAGGGTTTAGGGTTTTGGTTTGATTTAGTAGTGGTAGGTGTAGGTAGCGACCTAGTACTAGTGCTAGATTTTGTCGCTTTGAACGTGATGGGTTTTTTGTGGATCACCTCCTATTTCCCTTTCAACACTACCTCCACATACTATGATGCATATGTCTAGCTTGTCTAATCTCTCAACACACGCAACTAGTATCAGATCTCAGTCAAATGAATTGCCCATTAGTGACACAAACCCCATGACTGTCTCCTTCACTTCAGCAAATGTTGAACCCCCAGGGTTCTGTGCCACACTGTTTCTCATGATATCATTCATAATTCCATTAACTCAGACACTCAACATACCATTCATCAGACCCATCACCATGTCAACATCCCTCCTTGTGACACTCATGTTTCACTTAGAAAAGTAATTGGTGATTTCCCCCAACAACTCGACTGCCATTATATGTGCAAACAGCTGTGATATTAAGGAAATAACACCATGTGCAAGTGCAATGGAGCAAGGTGAAAGTTACGGTCGGCAACGCCGAACCCTAGTTTCAAATATGACTTGGAATTAATAATTACTGCGAAAGAGTCTTTGTGGCAAAGGGATCGAAGATGTCCTCAGAATTTCAAGAATATATTCACTGCAGACCAGCGTAGTACACTGCAATACATAGATAAAAACGTCGTCGGACTTTTGTGGTTATTGGACCATGACAGCTTTGATGATCTGCAAGATTTGAATCTCAGAGGGACGACGCAGACAACTGCCAGCGGTCTCGGAGACGTCCTAGCGCTTCTATAACCTTATGCTAGAAGGATTTTAAAGAGTCAAAACTCAATACTGTGCTCAATACATACCTTCGGGGTTGTCAAGCGTGTCTAACAGAGTGAGTAAGTAAAGCACTCAAAAACAAGACCAGCACTAGATAATTACCTTCATGGTCCTCATTATCCAAGAGATCTATACATCTCTCGTTGGAAAAAACACAAGAATACAGAGGAATCGAAACGTACAGAGATCAAAAATCCAGTTGCGCTTCTCGACATCTGTGTCGTCAACATTCTTGTAAGACGGGTGCAGATACTACAGATGAGTTGAGACATACTCTGCTCGCCCTCACGCTTTTTAACGGCTATGTCGTCAATAAGGTGAGTAAAACATGCGAACAAAATGTCGGTGCTACAAGAGAAATACCTTGGGAGCGCTTTGACACGGTGGGTGCTGCTGCTGTCATCTGCAGGAGAGCGATGGAGACGAGAACAAGCGACAGAAATCCTTTCATGATTGCTAGATGTCACGGTGAAGTGATTGTTGGAGTTTCACTGGGGTGTTGAGTACACTTCGATTCGAGGAATGCTGCTTTTATATTGTTACAAGCTCGGTTTTCAGACTCACTTGGAGATAGGGCGTGACGTGGTTCGACCCGCGTCATACCCGACCCAACCCGCGGACCAACCAGCAGGTGGTACGGGTCACCCAGAACTAGGCACCTTGTATAACTGTAGTATCATTGAGAAGTCAGAATAAACAACCACAAAACAACGGCGTTCGTTGTCTTTGAACGACGCGCGTGCAGTAAATGTTTAAAGGCGAAAAGTAAATCACCACATTGTGCAGCACATAAATGAACCCGGAGTAAATCACGAACATAATCATGTGTATGACGCCTTGACCAAGAGCGAATGAGAATGAGCCATATCATCGGAATGTGCGCGTCATCACGGGAAAATTGACAATCAATGACGAAGACTGAGTGCAGACACTGACAAAAAGACTCCAGCTGGATACTGCTGAGCAGCGGTAAACCAAGCCCTAGATACTCCACGATACTCAAACAACCTCCGAAGCAGAAAAAAGAAGACAACAGACACACCATCATCAGCTACTTCAAACTTGCTGCTTGGTTACCACAAGAGATTTGTGAGGAACGAGTGCAAGCGGAGAGCTCACAGCGGGCGACGAAAACCCAGCAGGAGTCGAAGGTGAGCAACAAGCCCTTCAAAACAGGAACCATAGAGGTGTACATGTGGGCCTGGCCCAGTGGGACGAGCGGCGAGCCCCTCAAAACAAAAGCCAAACGGGGCGTGAGAAATCGTGAACATATAAAACGGGACGCCAGCGGGCCGGTATCGATCGTGAGACGGAGAAAAAATCCACATACCTGTATGTACCAACGAGGACTTCTCGCATCCGTCCGTCATAATTTTTGTACATTTCGTCGAGCGCGGCGCGAGGATGGTCTCGTCGTCCTCTACATCGCATACTTTCAATGCCATCCCCTCTTCAGCACCCGCTCATCATGCACCGTGACAGCCCTGTTCCACTTTCTTTGTCCTGCCCGCTCCGACCTGCGTGCCGCTCTCCAAGCTCAGACTCGAAGCGAGTCATCATAGGCGATCCACCGATGGGCAGCAGTAAGATGCCTTTTGACAACGACAACACCGCAGCGTCCTAGTTCAACCTTTTGATAAAGTGTTTCTGCTGACCTATCTTACTTCGCAAGAGCAGGGACGAGAATTCTTGCTCAGGTACTCACCTCGTCTCTAGGAGTATGCAAGATGATATTAGCTCTTAGCCATCAAATTAGTTGATCTCTCGTCAACTTGGAGGAACATGACCGTATGCAGAAATAAAGAAAGATGTGCGCAGGATGAAAAGCTGCGATGTAGTCATCTATAGTGGGTTTCGACGTGGGACGTCTAACTCGACACATCGTCGTGGCCCCTTCGATGTAGATCGGTTTCTTCCAATTGTTATGCATTGTATGTCCCGCCTATCTGTTCTGAAACTTTGATGTCTTAGACCTTCGTGACAGTACTGCAAGGCTACTGTGAGCAGGTGAACGGAGCCCATAAACTACTGTAACTGAAACATACACAGAGCATATAACATGCATATACATACAGATATTTGTTCGATTCGTACGAAGTTGTTCTGCAAAAGCTATACAGTGTAGCGTATAGTGCGTGAAAGAAGGGTATGTTCGTAATGAGACATCTAGCTAGGAGATTTAATATTTGGACGTTTCTCAAGTTGGTGCTGCATATACTTACTATCGTTGGCACTAAATTAACCAACAACACTGAAATCAGCGAATAACATAAAAGTACATCTGGTATTTTGCCTCACCGTGGTGTAATAACTTCCTGCTATGATAGAGGACTTAGTGATCCTCTCTGTGGCAAAAGCATTTCCGCCAGCGGGCTCCACATCGATAACAGAAATGGGTGGAACAGCGACACGTGATGTGGCTACACCCATCTGTACGTTCGACGATCGCCCGGCAGCCAGGACACGACTGCCAATTTTTATCATCTGCAAGTCTCTTCAAGTCTCTTTGTAGTCCTGCCTCTATGCATTCCTCTCCTAAATGTCTCCTATTCTTGCATGCGAGACACATCGCGGTGCCACACACACGGCAAGTCATGTTCGCTTTCCGAGTGTCTGAGGAGCACAAGAACGCAGAGCATTTCTGATTCGCGCAGTACACTCGTGTAGTCGGCGGGACAGAATATTCCACAGCCTTGGCACGAAATCCTGTCTGCAGTGGTTTAGGTAATTGTCGATCGACTTTCTTTGCCGGCATTCGAATCTGGCAACACTGCAAGGGATACAGAGATTCGTCTTTCATGGATGCCTTCGCGAAATTCGCTATGCATTCCCGGCAATAGTGATGAGCACATGGCGCACGGAAACTTTGCTTTGGTGGGACCTTATCCCCACAGGCAATACATTCTACTCTATTGCAGCGGTAAGGCTAGTAATGGTCCAAGGTTGGAAGGCTCACGGAGTTTGATCTCGTTTCAGAAACTTGATAAAAATTTGTGACAAACAAAAAGTCGCTTTGCTATTTTGTGGGGCTTTGTTCCACTCGTCATTCGTGCAATCTTGTGTACCACTATGAATGTAATGATATAGGTCGCTAGATTGCTTAGTGGTCTCCCTTGTCAAGAGATAATCGCTCACGTTGCACACCATTTCAACTCTGGAGAACAAGGAGGTGGAGTACAGCACGCTTGGGCACTGGGCGAGACGTCCGATAGGGGTGTTCCACTTCTCGTTTTGGATTCGTCAAAATGGGTTTCGCTTGCCATGGATTGAGCGAGTCGTGCTGTAGCGTGCGATGCAGCCTCCAGGTTGCTGCCGGTTATGGCAGCCATTGGTGTTGCGTCAAGAAGGACCAAAGGAGCCCTTATGGGAGCGGTGCATCATTTCGCTTCAACATACAAGGCAAGAGCCTTGCGCCCACAGCGAATGCTAACTATAGATCCAGGGCCAGACTGAGATAACACATACATCATGATTGGATAATACTCCAGCGTCTTTCTGACAGTGGTCACCTGTCGCGAATGATCTGTTTTACCCGTGATATGTGAATCTTCAACCTTCCTGCTTGAAACTCCAGAAATCCAAACCTAGTACTCATGCAAAAGGTCTCGACTTTTGTACCTTACTACCTGAACTTCATACCAATGTTGCTATTCTCAAAGACGATTCACTGAACACCGCCTACATACCAAGACTTGGCAATGTCTGCAACGCTTGAGTTGGCGAGAATTATCAGCACGCAGCCCATGTATTCCAATGATGATAATCTTACCATCAGATAACTCCATAAATTATCATGACATTCTTCACAACGTCCACCGCCACTCCTGTACACCCATCGGTGCACAGCGCACTCATGATTTTCCTCCAACGCTGCCATCCTCTGGTAAACACGGTCCACAAAAATTTCAGGGCGTGCAGCTGCCTCCTGAGCCCCGAATTCATTGTACACACGTCTTTCGGCGTCATCTAACAAGCGTTGATCGTCCCATTGCCGGCAGTCGCAAGTTTTCCACAGTGCTGCGCACAAGTAACAAAACTGCGTCGAGCACCGGCAGGTCATGTGATAACACCCCTGCCAGAGTTCCACGATAGCGTGGCAACCCGGGCAGGTCTGCCACCCCATTTGAGACGCAAGGGACTTGATCACTGACGTCTGAGCGTTTTCAGCACAATCTTCATATAAGTGGGCTCGATTCCTGCATGCGGAACACACACGTGTCCCACAACTGCATTCGATCTCAGGCCTGCGGTCAGAAGATGAGCCCAAAAACTTGGAGCAAGTCTGATTGGGACAGTAGATCCGTGATGTCGGCGGAGTTGCGAACTCCGCAGATTTGTCCTGAAAATGGGATCGCAAGGACGATGGAAGCCACGGAAGGAAGTTCGCAACGGGGAGAGGCTTCTGGCAGCACCGCACGGGGTAAAGTGTCTCGTCCCTGGTAGATGCTTCGACAAGGTTTACAAGGCAACCTCGACAATAAAAATGAGAGCACGGAGCATTGAATACTTGCGAACGTCTGACAGGATCGCCACATATGATACATTCCACCCTGGGACAAAGTAATATGAGACCGAGGTAGTGAGTTTAGAATTCTGTCTAACCGAGATGGCATCCTATCACGAGCTAAAAGTTGTCCCCCATGGTACGGTAGACGAGAAGATTCACCGAGGTCGTCCATTTCATCTGGGTCTGGCTCAACTACACCTGTGATATCATTATTACTGGACATAGTGGAGCCAAACTCACTGGAGAAGTCGTTAGTAGTATATAAAATCAAAAATAAGATTTACAAACGACAGAAATCCATTCCGTTCAAGTACTTCTTGTGAGTTAGTAGGGGTTGGTACATCATCGCCTCTTTCAAGGGCAAGAGCAGAAAGATGATCGTCTTGTTCCCCTTGGTTGATGAGGGACATGGCGCTGAGAGCCGCAGTGTCGGTTTGAAGTGCTTCATCAAGACTTAATGCAAATCTGCGGTCTCGAAGTTCGGCCAAGGACGACTTCAAGTTTTCTGCCTGAAAATTGAATGCAATTTCTTCGTCCGTCAAACAGGCGTCCTCCCGTGACTTTCCTTTGCGCGATCCTTCGACTTCTTCGATATCCAACAGAGATAGCGCCAGAACGAGGGCCTCTGCCTCAATATCTGGCACGCTGAAACGAGTGTTCATAATGGCTGAAAAGAAAGGGGAACTTCATCGGCTCCTCACTGCTGGAATACAATCGATTACTAATCAGTGCTCAACCGGAAAACGTATGTAGCAGCTCATACCAGCATAGCAGTCCCCAAGTGATCTACGTTATACTCTCCCATCATGATGTCTGGCGAGCCACGAAATTCCTGAGTCGACACGAGCATCAAGTGCGCTGCGGAAACAAAACCTGTCTATCCTGATGGTGTCTTTGAGACATGTCTATCGCAGCAAGTAAAACAAGGAAAAGTCCTTGTGAACATGGGAACATTCCATTGAGATGTGAGCGACAGTGACCAGTGTGGTGAACATTTTTTCGCTTTGATACACAAGGTAAGAGCCTTAAGCCGCGCCAAGTATGGCCACGTCTGAACTCCAATCCCAATTCGTGCTCTACGGCACTCGAGATTTTCCTCCAACTCCGCTGGTATTCGCTGGAAATTGCAGTCTGCAGAAATCGCAGGGCACGCAGCTGCATCCTGAGCGTTCGAGCACTGAATTCGTCATATACACGTCTTTCAGTGTCATCTGACAAGCGTCGATAATCCTATTAATGCAAGCAACTTTTCCACCGTGCCGCACACAAGTAACAAAACTGTGTTGAGCACCGGCAGGTCGTATGATGACACCCAGCCTTGAGTTCCACGATAGCAGGGCAGCCCGGACAGGTCTGCCAACCCATCCGAGATGCAAGAGACTTTACCACTAAAGTCTGAACGTTTTCAGTACAGTCTTCAGATGGGTGGGATGGGATTGATTCTTGCAGGCAGAGCATACACGTGCCGTGCAACTTGTGCAGGTGATCTCAGACCTGCAATCAGATAATCAACCTAAGAACGTGGAGCGAGTCGGATAAATAATCCCGTGAAGGCGTTGGGTTGAGAACTCTGCAGATTTGTCCTGGAGATGTAGTAATCGCAAGTCCGAATCCGATGGAAGTAACGGGAGGACGTTTGCGATAGGGAGAGGCTGAAGGCAGCATTGCGGGGGTGAAGTGTCTCATCCCTGGTATGAGCTTCCACGAGATTTAAAAGGTAACCTTGATAGTAGCAATGTGAGCATGGAGCATTGTCATGGAATGAAAACTGTGTCTAACCGAGATAGCATCCAATCACGAGCTGAGAGCAAGGGTAGCAAGGTAGCAGTAGTCGTCTACTTTGAGCTCCCCTCAGTGCTTGATAAGGGCCAATTTGTCGAGGGTCACAGTGTCTGTTGGAAATACTTCATCAAGGCTAACTTCTGACCAGTGACAGGCCTCTTCGAAGTTTGGCTAAGGACGCCTTCAAGTTTTCTGCCTGATTATGAAATGCAATTTCTTCGTCAGTCAAGTAAGCCTCCTCTCGCAATTTTCCTTTGTCCGATCCTTCTACTTCTTCAATATATAACAGAGATAGCGCCAGAACGAGGGCATCCGCCTCTATATCTGACACGTTGCAACAAGTCTTCATAATGGCTGAGAAGAAAAGGGGAAATTATTATCGGCGCCTAACTGATGGGCCAAAATAGATTACATCAGCGTAATATTCTCACAAGTGCGGTCATGATTTCAGGTGACTGGTACACGGCTAGCATTAATAATGTAGCATCCATCGTTTTCTCATATCACCGTGGTGGCAGTCTTTAAGTGGTCTGCATTATACTCTTCCTTCACCATTATGGCGGCTGGCAGAATTCCTGAGTCGACACGGGCACTAGTCATTAAGAAGTGCTCCGCGGAAGCAAAGCCTCTCTATCATGATGCTGTCCTGGAGACACGTCCACTGCAGCAACTAAAACAAGGAGAAGTCCTCGTGAAAATGGGAGCTGTGTCGTTCAACCATCGGGACGTAAGTGATGGGACCAGTGGTAGCGTCAGCTGCGGCAAGAATTCGTTGCTCACCCAAACGCCCTGACAGCTTTGGATACGCCTTGGTCAATATCCAGGGATCAACTTTGGAAGCGCCTTCGGTGCTGATGGAGCAGGTGTTATTACAGTAATAAATTGAGATGAGGAAACTGAGAACATCAACCCAGGCACGGTAGTCGCATCAGCAGATTCAAATGATACACTCCTGAACAAACGCGTCTTCCTGACACCCATGCGAGGTTGGGATAGCAAGCCAGATGCCCCAGAAACAGAGTGGGTTACATATTTGTTTATATGAATTGGCTCACGTCTCATACAGCAGAAGTTTCGGAATCCTTGGAGGTGGACACAACCCTCCGTTAGGAACGTTTGCCGAATACGTTGTGGTGGAGAGAAATCAGGTTATTCGTTCTCCAGATCATCTTGATGACGTTCAAGTCTCGGCTTGGCCTCTTGGCGGCCTAACTGCTTGGAGGTACGTTTTTGGCACGATCCCGTCTTCGTCCTATTACGGAATGTATTGTACCAGGGCCGCGATTGTCAATGCTGAAGCATCGAAAGACCAAAATATTCTTATTACCGGAATCGGTGGAGGAGTGGCACTTCTTGCCATGCAACTATGTCTGGCCAAAGGCGCTAATGTCTATGTTACGAGTGGTAGTGAGGAAAAAATCCGAAAAGCAACTGCCCTTGGAGCCAAGGGCGGAGTGAACTACAAATTAAGTAAGGATTTACAATCTCGAACTACTCGTCTTTGAGGTTCAAACTATCTCATAGAGGATTGGCCATCGCATCTTGTTGCCCTTCTGGCGAAAAATAGCGGAAAATCCGCGAAGATTGATGCAGTTATTGACTCCGGCGGCGGAGATATCATGACACAAGTGAACAGCATCTTAAAACTGGGCGGCAAAGTCGTAGTCTATGGGATGTGAGTGAAGGAGGTTCGTTTCTTGAGATGTGATGTTACTCAACATCATTACAGGACCGCAAATCCCCAAATCAAGTTCACCATGCGAGAAGTGCTCAAGAATCAACGGCTTATCGGTAAGTTTCCCTGCCCTACTTGAACACCAATATTGAATGTGTGGAAGGTTCGACGATGGGCTCCCTCAAGGATCTTACAGACGCAACAACGTTTGTGTCAGAGCATCGCATTGTTCCAGTGATATCCCATGTCCTCGAGGGATTTGAAGCTGCAGAAGAAGGCTTCGAGCTCATGAAGCGCGGGGATCAGTTTGGAAAAATTGTCGTTCGGATTCATGACAAAGTCAATGCCAAGTTATGATGATGTTGATCAGATGTCAACCACAAGTCCACATTGCCCTATTCCGATAACTCTACGTCTCGATCTCGTTTCTGTAACATAGTCTTAACTTATGAAATTTGATTATGTACGGAGTCCAACATCAAACTCAGTGGATGGTATACTTTTGTACTTCTATCTGAACTGGCATTTTCGTTCGTTTTTATCTTGTGTACTTCTCTCCCACAAGGAATGCAACGCCGGAGTTCTAAGATGTCAGAGGCTTTTTCAGATGTGACAATAAAATGCTATCGACAGGGGCAATCTCAGTTATATGGGATTGCTAAGGCTAGGGTAACTGGGTTTGGCATGTCGGAATCCGAGGTAAGGCAACTGAGTGGGTCTCAGACTCGGATTAGGCCCCCATAAACATAAAGGCCCCGAAGGGTGACGCGTAATACCGCACGCTGGCAGCATGCTGGCATATGTAGACGCTGCCAGGTGAGCTTTTTTTTTGTACCCATTTCCATATGGTGTCTCGGAGCCAAGTGTCAGTAGAACCCAGTAGTTTTTTCAACTGGCTTTATCCTGTCAGTACTTCAGTGACGGTGCCCCTGATAAATGTCATGTGAAATTCAGCGCATGATCTAAACACGCGTACATAGGAGCTACACTGGCAGGAATTTCGCATTTTTGCTCAATAGTTAATGTACAACTGTAACTGTAATGAGGATTTTTAATCTATATGGAGATGACTCCGCGAGATGTTGAGTACATGTCGACGGCTGATTGGAAACGCGAATATTCTGAGTTCATCAGGAAAACAACCGCCGCCCATAATTTAGATGTCATTAAAATTTAGGATATTTAGTTCCGCAGCAATTGCCATAGTCCTTAACTTGCAGTACCATGTAAAACTGTTTGAAGGCACAACCCCGTAAGGTCAAAGAACAATATTCAGCACATAAAAGCCAGCCCGGCCCAACCATAGGAATCCCTACTATCTTCTTCAAAATCATCTAACCCCATATCATACAAGTCACATACAATGCGTTTCTCCTCTGCAATTGTACTCGCCGTCGTCGCTGCTTTAGCATCATCAATCTCTGCCGTGCCCGCTAATGCGGACAAATGTCCCGGGTGGTGCATCACTGATGGTGCATGCAAGGCCTGCCATATCCCGACTTGCGTTAGTATCAATAGTTTTCCTGGATTTGATATCATGACTCACCTGTATGGCAGGACGGCTTTTTTCACTGCTCCCACTAGATGAATATGCCGGCGGCTATTAGTTACCTCGCTCCCATCGCTTGGATAAATTTGAGGCCGTTCAGATTTTCTTAAAACAACCCGCTATGATGGATTGTAGGAGGAGCGATAAACGGTGAAATACATCACTACAGTTTTATTCTACTCTCTCTGTACATGCGTATATGTTGTGCCCACTTCTGAATCCTGACCCCTAATTTCAATCTTGCTGCACACCCCTATTGATCAATTCTCCAGTGTACCAAATCTCTAGCCAATGAAAACGACTCAGCATACACCACCGATATCGCAGGATCGTTGGAAATGAGGTTAGCGATCCCTGTATACCTTTCAGCGACCAACATCCGACATGAAAATTTAAGTTCCTACCATCAAATTCTGTTCCGCTGCCTGACCAGTTCTTTGAAGGATTGAAGTACAACTTTCGCGCTGAGCGTCTCCCTGTCTATTAATTATGAAGGGGTCACCATTCAACCTACCGACGTCAATGACATCTTAAACGGTGCCATTATGGAGGTAGAATTCACCATGCGACACTGGAAGATCAAAGATTATGATAGGTTCCAAGGGACATCACAGAAGATTACCGTACTTCGCCTTGGACCCTACTACCAGTGACCACAAATCAAACTATAAACGCACCAATCCAGACGAGGCGCTTGAAGAACCCCAGGCAAAAAAGGTGCGCCATAACGCGACTGCTGGCTCGTCCAACAAATGAATACTAGTACAATTATCTCATTGAAGTTGACAACACGGGGAATACTGTATAGCACTGACTCAGAACCGAATGCGTTTGCAATAAAATAGTTGTGGAAAAACAAAGCGTGAGCATATATATATATGTTCTAGATACGTACGTGCACCAGAGGTTCTGCGTCCCGTGCAAAATGTCAATTACTTATTTAATGTAAATATTAATGTGATTGAGGATCATTTGCGGATCGACGATCTCTCGGATGCTTATATTTCTCACGGCTCGACTTCCATTCATTAATGACGACATCCCATATATTACTTCGGGTCTCCTCAACAAAGCCGGGACAACTTGACATTTCCCCATCTCGCGAAATGTCTAGCACGCCGATTCTTATCGACACAATCTCGAACTCCTCGTCACTCTCCAGATCCAACCATGAAGAGAAAACTGAACGTGAGTCGTCTGAGTCGCTTACACACTTCGGAACAAATGGACCCATCGGAATGTACATAGCAGGTGGCATGCATTCAGTACGACCCGTACTAGACGAAGATGACGACCTTACAATACGTCCCGGACGCAAACCGCCTCCAAAAATCCCCAAACACAACGTCATTACAAACACAATCACTTCCTACCTATCCAAATCCGACAGTCGTGAAGAGGTGGTCTCGGTCACGATAAACATCTCACCGGAGGTGTCTTTCACTTTGCACAAACCCCTCCGCAATCGATTATCATTGGAAGTAAACGCATGCGAAGCTATACAAGACTTGATGGACGCACACGAATTCTTCAAGATCATCAAAAACCCACAGACGGAGAATTACAAAGACGTACTTCCTTTCCTCATCACGAGAAGAAAGAAGTTCTTCAAGAAACGTCTGTGGGTTGTACGAGCTACGTTAAAAGCCATGAACGGGGAATGGGGTACCCTGGGTACCTCCCCTTCGATCCATGAGGAGTTTTCGAGTTTTAGCGGGATCGCGTGTTCGCGGTTTGGTGTCTTGCCGCCTGTGGACGTGCTCATTAAGCTGTCTGTCGAAATTCAGACATGCGCGCGCGTAAACATCGATGTAGTATCAATGGAGCGGCTGGTACAGATTTTTGACCGTATGTTTGAGGACTGTCATCTACTTTTGCGGTCGCGTACGGTTGCGCAGGCGGCGCCGAGGTCAGGGGCCGCTGCTGCGAAGTCCGCTATGGAGAGGTTTCTGCCTCTTTCGGGCGGCGTGGATTACTTGATAAAGTTTTGTAGGAATACTTTTCCGGGTCCAGAGGTTCGTTATCAGTGGACCGATAGGGGTCATTTCGAGGATTAATGCGGGCTGGATGGTAGTAACAGGAAGGACAGTACAATGTCTGTAGCAATAGCACGGAAAGCAATAGGCACTTTTTAGACTCAATAATTCTTGTACGATACCTTGTATTACATTCAATTTGGCACTCTTGTGACTGTGACATTTGAGCATGAAGATATCGCTCTGTCGGAACTTGAAGATCTCGCAAAGGGTTGTACATTTGCACAAAATATGCACCGCTCTCCTATCAAGTCATATACTTACACACTCACAGAAGGGCCATTCCGTAGATCCAGGAGTGATCAAAGTAGAGAGAGAGTTGCCACGATTCGGCTTGTCACTAACTTCCAGTGGCGGTGCGTTCAAGTTGACACCAACGCCTTATCGGTGCCACCCCGCAAACTGCCCAGTACCCATTCTAAAGCCCCCTGGCATGACTTGCTCCCAGCATTTCTTCATCATAGCAACGAGGATTGATGCACGGGTGATGCAGATCACTGGCGATGAGTTTCACCGTTTCATGGGTATGGCACACGGGAGGAGTTCAACTTTGTCATGCATCACGCTACATGCCAACGAGCAATGTTAATGTTAATGCAAGACTGAACTCTACTAAGTAGCAGACTTAATGCCACGGACTGGTTGTCCGTTTGACTGCAGTTTTGCAGTCGCCCCCTTACGTCTCTCGTCTTGCTTTCGTTCAGCGATTGGACGGACAAACTTTGGTCATGACTGCCGATAAAGTGACTTGGGCATGGACAAATGCAGGTAGCAGACGAAAAAAGAAAAAAAAAATTAGTTCAAAAAAGTTAGACTTTGGGAAATATCGGACGAGGTTCAGAAGTTCAAAATAACGTTGTGCGGAGTCGAGCGTGTTGTGTATCCTGTAGAGTTCATCGACAGCTCCATCGCCTCACTGAACGATCTTTCAAAACTTGCCCCATAGCCGTCCGAGATGGAGGTGCCGCGCCACAAGTAGCAATGCAACACCAAATATAATGCTGCCACCTGGACAATGTCAATGTTCACTCAAAGATTGCGCATGTCATAAACCTGCCTGAATAATAACCCGCATCGACGAACCCTCCGGTCGCGGTATAAATTGCACCTGATATTGGAGGACCTGCAATGCTTCCGATCCCAGTGAGGGACACGAACATCCCCACTCGACGCCCCGCGTCTTCCATTTTCCCCATTGCCACGGCAGGTACAGAATACAGAGATATGTATGCTCCGATGGAGAATCTGGATGGGTCAGTTGAATGGGCAGCTAGCGGTGAGAAAGTGTAATGCATACCCGTGAATGGTGGCTATTACAATAAGCTGGGATTTATCTTTAGCAAATGGCCAAGCGATGGTCGTGATTCCCGTAATAGCAGTGAAAACTATCATGGTGTTGAGTGCGCCTGTCAGATATCAACTGATGTTCCCATAGTCACAGCTGTTGAGTCCTACCAATTTTATCTGCCAGCAGTCCAGATGACACACGTCCAAAGGCAGATGCCGCATTGGCAATCGCAATTACATAGAATGAAAAATCTTTCGAGACACCAATTGCTACGGCGCTCACAGAGATATATGTTAACTCTGATGAAACCACATATCAGGAGCCACAATAATAAGCACAATAGTCGTACCTGTATAAAAACCTAAAAGTATCATAGTTGCTGAGATGCAATAGGTGGAATATGCTTTGTTGCGGAACGCTTTGAGGTTGAAGAGTCCTCCACGAACATTGACGGGCGGAAGCCGCCGTTTAAGAAACTGGGGAAAATGCGTCAGTCACGGAGATGTTCTCAGGTGCTAACGACATACTATGTTGGCCGTTCCCATTGTAGCCATCAGAGTGAGTCCAAATACGCGAACTGTCCATCTGAACCTGAAAGCGTATGAGTGTATATGAATTGCCTCATGGCCTATTAAATAAACCCACCCAATTAACGGAATCAAATTTTGTGCCGCAACAGGAAACACAATGCTACCGAGCGCAGATCCAACGGCGGTGATAGACAAAGCAAGGCCACGTCTCTTGGAGAACCAATGTGACACAATGACGATTGCGGGACTAAATACGATACCGCAGCCCATTCCCAGGCCGATACCCTGTGTCAGGAAGAGCTGCCAGAATTGAGTGCATTCCGCGGTTAGGAAAGTGCACGCGACGAGGATGCAGCTAGCGGCGAAGAACGGTATTTTGAAGTATCCCAAGTCAAACAGCCGCCCCGTTGCAAGTGACGGAAGGCACACGAGCGCATACTAGCAGCACAAGTGAGATTATAAGGCTTGCTAGAACCAGAATTAGACACGCCTGCGTGGAACCGATCCATGCTCTAGAGAGTGCAAGAAATTAGTTATCCAACGTTGCATCAAACAGACTTGGCACCTTACATAGTTGAAGGTGGAGTGTGAGGCAGAAGATTTTCCTCGTAATACGCTTGGAAGACCTGAAAAGCGGAAATTTGTAGGAACTGTAAATGTGTCGTGACAAACCTTACTTACACCCCATGAAGTTAAGAAACCAAACCTTGTACAACCTTGAGTCATAGTAGGGAAAAATTAGGAAGAACTCACGTAGAGAACGTAACCAATGCGGTACTACAATCCAAAGACCGTTAGTGACCGTTTCGATCAAATGAACTTGTACTTGCGCAAAAACCGCAAGCCATGCCCTCATTCCTCCATCTGGTGCTTCACTAAGATGCGTTTGAAGTTTCTGATGAGAAGCTTGTTCATTCGGTATTTCCTGGTCGTGCAAGGACTCTATGTGACTTGGTAACTTCTCGGACATTGCGGCTTTCTCCTATCAATATGGAGAGAAGTAGTCAGAATCGACAGATAGCTGGGGGGAAAGTGCAACTGTACTTGTATGTGGAAATATATAGTATTCTCCGCGACAGCTCCTTGTCATAGCCATTTGCAAGACCTCGAGTTCATAAACCGTCATTTTATGACGCTAGTATGATTACAAGGACCAGAACATGCAATTGGACTTGCTGGCCTGTACTGATAGAGGTACTTACGGAATCCGAGTCAAGCCGTAGCGCGTGGCAGGCAGACTGCGTCATATCAGTGGATTGAGTCCGATGAGTGCTTGAGACTGTAACCATGAGAACTGCCTATTATTGGAGAAAGTAATTAATCTGCTCAACGAAATATGGTATGTTGGTAGCGAGAACGAAGTTGGAAGGGGCAACCCCAACCCGGCCCCAACTGAGTCTGGACCATCATCGCACTAGGATACTTCGTTTCACCCTAGCCTAGGCAGGCTGGGGGCCGAATCATGATGCCCTCAAAACATCGGCGACGGTCACTCGAGCCACAATCATCACCTTGGTAAACAAGTCGAGCTACACGTATCATGAAACTAATGATATTTTACCTTCGCTGTTTCCCAAATCTCGCTACCCATGTCTCCGCGACACTCGCACTTCCGGGTAAAAATGTCTTTCTCTCAAATTCGATGTCCTTCTCCAGCCCCTCAAACATTGGCGTATCCCCCAGCCAATCAACTCTCTTCAGTCGACTGTCCTTGTCCTTCTCTTGCCTCGATTTTGCAGCTTTCTCGATTGCTTTCTTCCGTGTCTTATCAACAGCCACGATTGCCCATTCCCCGTCTTCGATGTGCCTTTGTAGCTGTTTATGCAATTCCTCAAAGATCGCGCCGCATGTGACTACAGACCCAGCAGGCGCATGGATGACGCATGGCCATGGGAATGCCTTCGAAATGATGCGAATCTTGTACGTGGCCACATTTAATGCTGGAGTGCCGTTGATTTGTTGCCATGCGGCTCGCTTGAACCCTTCCTGCATGGGCTTGCGAATATCGTAGTGCACGCCTGATCCAACTCGAAGGGTGCGGTCGAGGGGGTTGGGTGTGGTACTGAGCGGGTGCGCAGAGAGCATATCAATATCACATAGGTGAGTGATACAGATTGAAGGGCACATACACTTGATTCTGTGGTCGTTTGGCCAGCCAACGATTTGGATTTAGATTCATAATGAAGCCTGTGGTGTATAATCAAAATGCATGCTGCTTTATAGGTTCGTAAGGGCATCAATCTGTCTGAAAGAACTGTAATTGAAACTCCCCAATAGGTTTCCGTGAGTCTTCTACGACATCTTGGTAAAGAGTCGCACGATGACAATGGCCGGAGATGACTTTGTGCGCCGCAATCGCTCAGATTAGGGGAAGCAAATCAAAGAAACTAAGCCAGGCTGGGCCATTGCGAGGCGGTAAAGGCTATAAAGTGCTTAGCTTCAAATTTCGAGTGATAGCGCACACCGCCGGTTGTTGAATCCGAAATTGAACGCTTGGAGAGGCAATGTAAGAAAATCTGAATCACTTAGGCGCGTCGTTGACGTCACGGGCAGTCCGTAGAACTCGGTTCGTTGAATCCCGCTGGATTGGAGTGAAACCCGGTCGTTCAAGAATCTTCGACTTTGTCAATCTCAGCACGGGTTATTGTCACTACCATGCTATGCTATGTGCACACTCAGTTTGCTGTTGAACGTTCGAACGTTGAAACGTTGACACGGTCTGTGAATACCTCGTTCGAATGCTTTGCGCCATTCACGGTGCAACTCGTATCTGACACGTGCAGTGTTGATTGTAAATAGGAGAGACCAGAACCATGAATGCATAGCCTGGGCCCGCGACAGACACATGACCGCTTTTCGGCCAATTGGCTTACATTAAATAGGAGACAGCTATGAATGCATAACTACTTAGTGCAGTCTTCAGTACCTTGCGTGCATAGAAGGGATGCAAGCTCTTGGTGATACGAAACACTGATGTAAGTTTGTGACCCGCGCTTTGCCGGCCAGAATGAACGACTTGCAGCAACTCAAACAGTCACATGACAGCAAGCTGTCAAAATTCACAAAGGTAGTTCGTTCTACCACGAGCCGTCGCGTCTGACCAGATTTCACGAATTATCCTCGCGTCTAACCACCGTCGGCCACGCTCGGCGTGATCTCCGAACTACAACTAAATTAATATTGTTTATCAAGATCATAACTTCTAAACCTCAATAAAAATGCCCCGACAGCTGCGTGCTCGCACATCCCGACCAAATTATGCTTCGCTTGCAGCTATAGGCGATGAAGAAGACTTAAAAACCAGTCCACCCAAACCATCCTTTGACGAGGACGCGGATAGCGGGAGTGACTTCGCACCGGACAAGCTTCCCGAAGATACCCCAGAGGATTTACAGAATGGCTCTGAAGATCTTCTTGAAGTAGACAAGAAAGAAGCGGAAGAAGCGCCGAAACGAGGCAAGAATCAGACTCCTACTACTACTACAGGGTCCAGGCCTATATCGCATTTACCCTCGATAACGGGAGCAAGGCCGTCCCATAAGGCCCCACCAAAATCTCAGTCTGCACAGGCATCTACTTCTAAGACTAAGATGTCTACTCCGAGAGCCGCGAAGATGTATGCACTACCAAATCCTAGCGTTCACCATCGACACAGAGCCATGCCGGTTTTTCTTCGCAAGGAAAAGGTCGAACGACTTGATGCTCCTCCTACGCTCTTCAACCCACCAACCATCGTGTCAACCAATAGTATCACATCGGAACAATTTCTAACCGATCGCATCAGCAAAGCTTGGGGTTACAATGTCGGCCCTGGTCCTGTATGGAATATCATGGAAGATCGGTCGTGCTTCAAGGAGGCTTTGGAAGGGGAAGAGAATCAAATAAACGAGTCGTTCAGGCGACCCAGAGTTCATCAAGGTGTTGAGGTGAAATCCGGATGGACGAGACTAAACGAGTGGTAAGCGCTTCTATGTCCGTGCTCATTCGAATCACTCAATGTTGAAATTTTCTCAGCGATGCTGCGAGGTATTTGCCAACTGACGCTGTATTAACAGATGATGGTCAGCTGCGGCCCCCTGCTCCTGTTCGTTGCTTCCTTGGACCGCATGATCGCCAGACTCGCGTTGAGATGGCAATGTTCAACAGTCATGCTACATGTATGCTCCTCACCACTTTCGCGGACGGTTGTCGCGATTACAACTCCCTTCTTCACAGCAGAATATATGCCTGGAAGTAAATCTTTCGTGTTCAATGTCGGATCACCTGCGTGGGGCGCAGATTGGTGCCCGACTTATCCAGATGACCGACCCTGTAAGATAGAGCGCTCCCTCGTCACTGGGCACCGCTCAAGATAATATACAGGTCGGGGTTATAAGCATTACCTTGCGATCGCTCCTTTCTCCTCGCGGTCGCACTCACCAATGATCGGTGCGAAAGCCCAGCGTCCCGTTCCTGCTTGCGTACAAATATGGGGTTTGCAGGCCAAGCGAGGGAACGCTCCGCAAACAGACCTCTCATTGGAAGGCGAGATGAAGTGCGAGATGGTCCTTTGCTTGGAGTCGGGGCCTGCATTCGAAATTAAGTGGTGCCCTCTTCCCTCGCACGATCAGGTTCGTTTACGACCTATCCACGCCTTCACACTTTGCTGACGGTGAGAGCACAGTGGAATCAAGTTCATATGGGAGAGCATCCGCGAAAGCTAGGGCTACTAGCAGGTACATTTGAAGACGGTTCGTTGTCCGTATATGTCGTTCCAGACCCAGAGGATATAAGGAGTAAAGACGATGACCCAATGCGTCCGACATTTGGTGGGTGGTTAACACTGCCTTATGAACATAAGACTGAGACTGGTTCACATAACAGTGCATTTACCCGAACCACTTCTCCGGATCGAGCTAGAGGAAACTTCCTGCTGGTCTCTTGACTGGGCTAATAGCGAAATCATTGCTGTTGGTTGCACGAATGGTCTATACGTTGTCCTTTAGTCGAAATGCCTCTCATCGCCGTCATCCTGTAGGTTTCGTCGCTGTATATGACATTGGTCATGCAGTCAGAACAGGTCAGGGCCCAAGTGAGTTCTGGCTGCTTTCACTTACTCCATCGTGACAAATATTTTCCAAGATATGCTCCCAACCCATTACATTTCAATACATCAGTGCGCGGTGCGAGCCCTTGCATGGATTCGTATCCCGCCGACGAATGGCTCTGGCGTACCATCAATATCCGATGACCCAACATTCCTGGCTACCGGCGGATACGACGGCTTGGAATGTCTGACTGACATCCGAGAACCACATGGAAATATTGTAAACAGGACACGGGGTTAGTGCATTTGACACGCAAATATATTTCTCTGATACACATTTCCTAAAGACGTGATCAATAGCACGACGTACTCCGTATTCGCAGGTGGACCGATCATGATCGATCACGACAACACTGTGAAAGGATATTCAGTATCTCCCAGTACGCTAGGCAGAGGGCATGTACTTCTGGAGCCCGATGGACCGGTGTGGGTACGTGCCACAACAGTTACTGTTACTGCACCCCTGAATCAAATTGCAGAGCGTCAGTGCATCGGACTACCACGCTCAGCTAGCAGTTGGTTCAGCAGATGGCTCTTGCGTAACGACCAACACTCTGAAATCAACAAGGAGAGGAGGGTCTGTCGTACGTATCCTGTGACGATCATAACCATTCTTCTCTCAAAATCTTGTAGCCATTTTTCGTCCACAAGATCTTTCAGCTGGACTACAGCCGAAAAACAGGAGAGTTTCGTATGTTGGACCATTTCCTTCCGCAAGTGAGTAACATTCCAGATTTACCCCCGTTGTTATTGACACCTGCGCCAGGAAACTCAAGAAAGGTCTGCAAATTCGAATAGGAAACAAGCCAAAAAAGATGAACCTGAGACGAGCATCAGTACTGGTGTATGGCCACCTGAAGTAGGCGTCCATCGTGTTACTTGGAACACGGGCAATGGTCTGGGCGGAGCGCCGCTGCTTGCTTCTACCACGGGTTCAGGACTGTGTAGGGTGGATTGGTTGCTAGGACGTTGGATCCGGAACAAGGTGCCATATGTGAATGTGCCACACATGCGGAAAGAGGTCGACGACATGATGGACGAGGATAGTGGGGATGATTGACGTATCCAAAAAATATATTGTGATTTCCATGAAAAGGTGCAAATTAGAAACTTGATTGGGTATTTGAGTACGCGACACCGCCTCTTACTTTCCTGGAGCTGCGAAATGGCAGGTCGTCACAGGATACAAGTGCAGAATGATATATCTTTATGGTCAATGATCTTTGAAGTTTGATACATCTTTAACTTGACATTCACAATCACTGCGGAAAATCTACTTATTCAATCAGGTACTTTGATGTCCTAGCAAGGAGGTGCGTCCAAATTATCTTGCAGGAAGTAAACAAGCAATTCTAGGCAGTATAGCAGTGACGGGAAGTGAATATGTAAACATAGTGAATGGAATTTTTGTGCAGCCCTAGACTGTTTTGTGAGAGCGAGTCCATTCAGGAGCAGAATGAAACGAATGAAGTACAAGAAGGGGAACATGTATCATATCTCTTCTACAGGACGTCCATAGATCTTCAGTCAATTAACATAAGTAAATGGCCGTTGACTGACAGATACAAAGGCAATGCAACCTACTACTATGCCCGACACTTGTGCCATGATGTACCATGTGCGACGCAACTCAAGTCCAGCTGCAAGGCACTATTGGGTATCACCAACACGTTTCCCTGGGCATACGTCGCTGGGTGGAAAATGGGTGGGATCCAGAGGAGAAGTCGTCCTTCGGGACCTACAACCCATCCCTCTTCGTTCGGGCCGGAAGGGACTGGGGTTTCAGAATCTTGGAGAAAGGAGGAGGCGGAATGAAGGGCATGAGTCAGGTCGGATGAGAAACATATCACAGGCGCTTCAAATGATTGGGGGCGGATTAGAAATTCTAGATCCCACACCCGGATAGTCTTGTCTTCTGAACCAGACACGATGCGTTTGCCATCAGGCGATATCGCGACAGACCTAACGGGTCCGGTGTGCCCTCGAAAAGGGACACATACTGCCTTGCCAGTCTTCATATCCCACACCCGGATGGTCTTGTCATCCGAGCCAGACACGATGCGATTACCATCTGAGGAAATCGCAACAGCGTTAACCCAGTCGGTGTGGCCTTGGAGAGGGGCACCCATTGGCTCGCCAGTCCCAACATCCCACACACGGATAGTCTTGTCTGCTGAGCCAGATACAATGCGACATATATCCGGCGAGATTGCAACAGAGAGGACATAGCCAGTGTGGCCTCGGAGAGGGATACTCGACGCCTTGCCTGTCCCCATATCCCACACCTGAATGGTCTTGTCATCCGAACCAGACACTATGCGATTTCCGTCCGATGAGATTGCGACAGACTGAACATAGTCAGAGTGTCCACTGAGATGATATGCCTCCCTGGTCTCAATATGCCACACTCGGATTGTCTTGTCGTCTGAACCAGACATGATACAGTTTCTGTCTGGCGAGATTGCGACAGACCGGACATAGTCAGTATGACCTTGGAGACTAACGCCCGATGCCTCCCCAGTTTCCGCATTCCACATGCGGGTGCTCTTGTCGGCTGAACCGGACACAATACCCTTCCCGTCCGGCGAGATTGCGACTGACAGAACAGATCCAGTGTGCCCTTGGAAAGGGGAGACTAATGCCTTGCCAGTCTCTATATCCCACACCCGAACTGTCTTGTCAT